>CAUYLG010043815.1:0-133276 GCA_963573385.1 Cacajao melanocephalus
ACAAAACTTCAAAGGTGACAGAACTGGGAGCAAAAAGGAAGACAGTGTAAGCAATTAAAACTTCAGAGGACATTCACAAACAAAGATGAAACAAGGCCAAGGCTCTGAGGGCATAGCCCTCAGCTGGAAAACAGTGCCAGAAGACATGTAATGACCACAAGGAATCCAGAGTTCACATCAACAGTGCATGGCTAAGATCTCTGCTCAACACAGCGTCTCAGAAAAAGCACCGAGCCCAAGGGCACCCACACTGCAGCTGGATGCAAACTCATTCTTAAGGAATGCCCGGACTGGAGCAGGGATTAAGAAGAACCAATCTGTCTTCTTCGTTTTCTGAGAAAGTAGCCAAAGTCTAGAGGGATTAATGTCACATGTCAGAGTTCATAAAGAAAGTCAACAATGAAAATGAGATTCAAATCTAGAGACCTGGGCAGTGATGAAGCAAACCAGTTATCAAGGATGCTACTCATTGCACATATGCTGCTCTGTTAGCAGCTCCAGTAAACTTGTAAGACTATGATTCCCACAGTTTTTTTTCAGTAAAGTATCTCTTTTCCCACTCTGCCTTCCAAGCATGGATATATGCCTATTTATTCAAATACTAAATAAAAATCTTCAGGGAAGATATGAATTTTTTCTATCAAAATATTAATGGTATATTTCATGATATAAGAGAAAAAAATGTGAAGTCTGCTCTAGTTACCTTTTCAAAAAGGTACATGATTGCTTTACATATAAAAGTTACTCTATCCCACATGTATTTTTGTAAATTAAGTTTTTTTGAAACTGGAATATATTTATTCTTGGATTCTTTTATCCTAGTGACTATGTAAAAAGCAGTAAATGTTCAATTTTTTTTTTTTGGTTTTATAAAGCTATATGGCCTTCATTCATAAACTTCTACTTTGACAACTTTGACTTTTGACAATTATAGATACTAGGAATGGCTATGATTTTGCCATTTGATTTCCAAGTGGGAGAACTGTAGTCATAGCCAAGAATTTGTCCTTTAAATTTGCCACAAAATGTAGGTGAAACTACCTAATACACTGCAGAAATACTAGCTTCTTTTACTTCTCTTAATTCTAATAACTCTAACAACTTCTGAAACAGAGTATTCTCACTTTTCACTAAGAATAAATCTAGACAGCGAAATGAGAAGGTGGAGAGAAAAACGATTGTGGGGAGTGTGAAGGGCCTGTGAGCTGAGTCATGGGGAGAACCATAGTGCCAGGGATGGGTAAAATGTGTTAAGAGGGTGGGCAGAATTATAAATAGAAACTCACTAAATGTACAGTATATACTGCACAGTCACACAACCTTTTGTGATTTAGCTTTGTCTTGTGTTGGCCCTGATTCAGCCTTAACTGATGTACTGTAAGATGTGTGTGTGTGTGTGTCTGTGTGTGTGTGCACGCATGTGGGCGCTCACGCATGTGTATAAAATGTTTCATCACACTAAAAAGAGAACTGAATAATTTGTAATGAACCATTTCCTTCAGTATTCAGTTTATCTGCAATATTCACCTCTAACATAAACGTTTTCAATATTGTTACAAAGACAGCATTTGATACTGATTACGTTCTAGATAATATATTTGCTAGTAATAATACTTACTAAATGGAAAACCTTGGCATCTGTAAAGTTCAAATGAAAGAAAACTGTAGTAACAAGAATCTAGAAAAATGTAAGCTACTATATTTTTACACCTTGTGTTTAACATTGAAGTAACATACGATGTACACAAAGGTATGCCAATAACCTACATTTTATGTAAAATATTTGCTTGTTTGATTTTGGAGCACATTAACTGCAGCTTACATCTATGCCTTTCACATATATATATGGATTTTAAAATATTGCCAACTGACTAAAATTTACTGACAATATAAACAATATTCAGTCAGTTGTTTTTTCACACTACTTTTTATGATTCTGGTCAAGGAGGACAATTTTTGCAGAAATATATTAATATCTTTATTTTTTCTCAGAGCACCAACACGTTTATATCCTTTCTCTAGCCCATTTTCAACTGGAAAAAGAAAAGGCAGTCCCCATAGAATACTTGCAAAACATCAAACACACAGGAGTGGTAATGAAATGCAATCCAAACAGCCTTTCACCATGCGTACTGCATGAGCATCATCGCTATCCCTAGCGCATTAAGTGAGCCTCCCCTCTAATAGGTGTGCTCATCCAGGTAGTCATATTCAATGACACACAGTGAAGATCTAATTCCAACTTGGATATGCTTTAAATTTTATTATCTTAATTGGCACTTTCAGAAATGAGAAAATACAAGCTGTATACCTTACTGCATCTTCAAACTTCTGGTTTTAGAGACTGGCTGACAGTTTCCCTACAGTTTTCTGTCTTGCCATTCAAATATGTTAAGTCTCCAAAAGGCTGAGCTGATATTCAATTAAACTTTGTTTTTTTTCTGTTGTGTTAACTAAACAATTTGAACATTCCCCTTATTCAGACTGCATGTATCATGGTCTTAATAAGCAGAAATGACACATTCTTTGTTTCACTTTTTGCAGAACAAAATTTAACTTCCTGCCTAGTATTCGTATCCTTAATTCATGGAGACTGTGTCACTATTGAAGATAGAGGAGATAACAAAAAGTATTGGGAACATTTATTTTATAGATACTAAAACTTAGGAGGGATAGTTCCTTTGTTTAAATGAGTAAAACTATTCATTGAGAAGCATTTTCTTTTATAGCCATTTCCATATTCTCTTTAAATACATCCACTGTATTTTGCTGTTGCTAAAATTTAAACATATGTTAGTTAAAATCTTTGAAGCTGACCCAACCATTGCACTCCTATGTATAAGTCCACATAAAAATGGTTCCAGATTATTCACAGGGTCATTGTTCACAACTGCCAAAATGTTTAAACAACCTAAATGTCCATCAACTAAAGAATGGATGAATAAAATGTAGTATATCTAATATAATAAAATATTATTTGGCCATAAAAAGGAATGAAGTATTGATGCACATGACCATATGGCTAAACTTTGAAAACAGGATGCCAAGTGAGATACACCAGTCACACAAGACCACATATTGTATGATTCCATTTATATGAAACATCCAGATGAGGCATAGAGAAAGAAAGCAGATTAATGTTGGTCTAGGGAGGGATTGAGGAGAAATGGGAAGTGACTGTGAAAAGGTACAGGTTTCATTTTGGGATGACAAATATGTTCTAAAATTAATAGTGCTGATGGTTATACAACTCTGTGAATATACTAAAAACATTGAACTGTACAATGGTATAAGAATTATATCATAATTATTCCACTCAGAAAAGCTGTTTAGAAAAAGATTTGGTTGAAAATTTCCCTTAAATTTTTCCAATCTTTTCAACAATATACAGATTCATAGTGGGTTTGTAATAGAAATTTCAAATGAGGGGGAATATTTTTTCTGTGTGATTTATAAAACAAGCGTTATTCTGATGAAAATTGAAAAAGTGAGTCACTCATTTTGATTTCTACAGCACTCAGCTGACTAACTGTTACGTGAGAATTCTGGGTAAAATAAAGCTAAAGAGACCTCTCCTGGTCATGATATTTGCACATTTCAGAGAGAATCTGCAGTGTTGTTTACTCTCTGTTGCCTTCCTAATCTGAAAACCTCTTCATGCTGACTCTAGACTTTATTACAGAGGGTAACCTTTTCCAAGTTCAAAACCAAGGTCATGTCCCTTCAGCTAAAAATCCAGGCTGGAGGCATAAATCTTTCAGAAAAGATCCTTCCACACTTGCATCACCAAAGACTCTGACACATGTCACAATGAAGCAACTTTCATTAAGGTACAGCATTGAATGTACCTTCATTTGATGGACTCTGGAAAATTGCTCTATCTTTCCCCATTCCCCTGACAGCTGTCATCATGTCACAAATAGAGAAAAGTTGTTTTTTTTTTTATTTTTTAAAAAAAGGTCTCTTGCTTTCCTGAGAGTTGTCACCACTAGCAGCAACATAATATGCAATGTTCCCAAGGGGAAATCAACAGTGTACAGGAAACTAGATAATGCATATATTAGAAGAGCCCACACTTCACTTTCATAAGCCACAGGGTAAAAAATAAAGAAACAAACAAGAGTATCTTTCATAATACTCCGTAACATTCCATACAGAGCAGGTCTGTTTTGTCTCCAGTACATACCTCAATTCCTAGATTCTGGAGAAAGCATCTGTTCTAGCCATGGTATTCACAATCTTTTACTTCACATATCTTTAAATAACTATCTGCAAGACTCAGATGTCAGGCAAAGACGTACCAGATCAATTTAGGACAGAAAGCAAAGATTTAGGGCATAAAATAGTGTAATACAAAATGAAATGCAAACTTTTCACTTGACAGGTGGATAGAGCTATCAATCTAGTACATTTTATTTTCTGATTTCAAATAACAATACAGTGAGACAAAGAAGACAGAAAAGACACCCAAGAAAGAATTCCTCAGTTAAGAAATCCCATGTGGGCTGAATAAGAAATTCCAAATGGCCTTTATCCTTATTAATCAAGTGCTACCTGCAGACCACCAAGACTGACTTCATATGGGAGCTAATTAAAAATTCAGAATCTCAAGTCCCACCTAGTGCAACTGAATCAGAATCTGCATTTCCACACACTAATGTTTAAGAAGCACTGTCCAAACCATTTTTCTACTAGTATCACTACTTAATGTTTGGGTGCTGGGCCACTGAAATAATAAATTTCTTACTATTAATAGCCAGTAAGTCAAATTAACACAAGAAAAAATATGTAATACAAGATAACAACACCGTATTGTAAAATTAATTGTAATCCAAAGTTCAAAATATCAGATTTCTCATGTGAGAGCTATGCTAAAGCCTTACTATTGATGTCAGGCTAAGAGATACTGTAAATCAATGGATATTTAAGACTACATCACTGGTTAGATTCTCTGTGGAAAAGGCAACCACCTTGTTAATACTGAGGATAGAGGTTTAACTTTCAAATACTACATCAATTTGAAGCACATTGCAACTTTGTAAAAAAAGGCATGTTTCTAGAATATGGAAGTAAAGTATTTTGTATGAGTAGTAACATAATATCTTTCATATTAATTATACACACACACACACATAAACTGCTTAGGCAGGCCACATGACATAAAATCAAATGATGTCAGTAGAGGATTTGCCTGCCTGATAATGGATAAACTCCTGAGTGCTCTGTGTTTAATTAAAAAGCAGAGTTAGAAGGTTATTGAGTCTGTAGGCTCCAAACAGTAATGATCATTCCTCTCATCTTTTTTTAGGATCACATGGGCTCAGGACCACTTTACCAAAGCTTAGAGCCAACTCTATTTAGCAATAAGCACGACTACTTGTGCGCCTCTGAATGACATCAGATGCCCCCACAAATCACTCCACAGTGTTCAGCCCTCTGATAGCAGAAAAAAAAAAGACAAAGCTGTCATCTACTCTGTAAATCCCTTTAGCTGGCTACTTCAAAACTTAGGTAAGCTCCTGAATTTCCAAGTCAAAAGGGAGAGAAAAGTCAACAGACTTGGGGGAAAGAAATTACAAAACAGATAGACAGTATATATTTTAGTACCAATTTTCTTTTTACACGTTGAAATGAAAATAGTGCACTAAGAGCTCCTTGAACTTAGTTGCTATATTTATTTCTAAATTATTATCTTTAATAGTAATAGCACTTTGTGGTTATAAGACATCTTGTTCCAAAAAAGCTCAAAATGTGTCCTCACATGTTCATTCAACTCTACTTAAGACCATGTCCTAGGGAGGGATGGCTGTACCCTTATCTAGAAGTTATAAATAAGTTTTAAAATAGTCAATTTGGTCAACTCCACCATTTAAGGCAGGAAGAAACAAGAACACCTGAGAAACGAGTGACTTATTGGGTGGGTAGAGGTCTACCCTTGTTCATAGAAACAAAATGAAGTAGAGGCCTACATCAGTAGCTGGATGGCCTGATTACAAACTCCTATTATCAAACAAATAAGAGTTTGCCTCAATTACTCAGCTATTCTAGGCCCATGTAATTTTGAGTTCACAAAAATATCTGAAAAACTTTTGTTCATCCACTTCTTATGACCTATATGAGATCAACTTAAATACCACAAGAGTACATTCAGCTGGGGAAAACAGCCAGCAGAGTGAGAAGTAGTGAAAATAGGGACAAGGCACCACAGATCCCAAGGGTGGCCTGGAGAACATTTGCTTTCCTTTTTGTCACAGATGCATACCCTATTAGAATGCACATACTTTTGTAAGGGTAGTAAAATTTTTTGTTTGTTCATACTGTTCATTTTATATCCCTGAACTCTAGAACAAACAGTATGAGGTAAATGGTAGGAATTTAATAATAATTTAAATGCATTAATAAATATAGGCCAGTGCTCCTGAAGATGGGCCCACCTGGTGATTCTGTCAGCTGCACTGGTATGCAGGATAAATGACTGTGCTTAAACAGCCCAGCACTGTGTTCCCTGTTCCTTTATCAGATAGAATGTCTAAAATGTCTAGTGGAAAATCAAATAGAATTTAGGCTGTGACTTGTGGTTTTAAAAAAGTGTAAATTAGACCATTTTTCAGTCCTTCTCATCCGCTGATTTCCTCTACTTGCCCTTAATCGGTGAGTATCAAAAGATTTTTTTAAAAAGGAAAAAAGGCCCAGGTGTGGTGACTCATGCCTGTAATCGTAGTATTTTGGGAGGCAGAGGTAGGTGGATCACCTAAGGTCAGGAGTTTGAGACCAGCCTGGCCAACATTGTGAAACCCTGTCTCTACTAAAAATACAAAAAAATTATCAGGGTGTGGTGTCAGGTACTTATAATCCCAGCTACTCAGGAGAATGAGGCATGAGAATAGCTTGAGCCCAGGTGGCAGAGTTGCAGTGAACTAAGATCGTGCCACTGCACTCCAGCCTGGGCTACAGAATGAGACTCCATCCAAAAAAAAAAGGAAGCAATCACCAGCTACCAACTGTCTTTTTCAATGGTATTATAAATCATGACTAGCAACTTTTGGGTCCCAACTGAAATAAAAATATTAAATATGTTAGTGAAATCAGTAACTATATAGTCTATTGACCTGAATTACTAAGGCATAACAAAATATATTTATTGAATTCTGTGTCATTAACTTCAGACTAATACTGGTAATAGATTTCTTAAATCCAGTCCCTATAAACTGACAGTGAATGAAACATATTAGGATCTAAAAAAAGCCTTGTTGGAATCCTTACATGCTTTACCTCATTCTCCTCTTAGGTTCCTCTCTAAAAGTACACACGTTCCCTCTCTTAGGTAGAGTATACACCACTTCATGTTGTGAACCCTCATATTTTCTCCCCAGCCAATAAGAGATCACTCAAATAACTCACCACAGAAATTGAAAACTGGTTGTTATAAATTCAGTAGATGTGTTTAGCTTTCACACATTTTAAAATAAACAGCAATATTTAAAATCTGTGAGGTATGGCAACACTGGCCCCACAATCCTACATGGCAACATTTAGGAAGAACACTTTCGCAGCATTCTGAACGGACCCTGCGGACTCCCTATTGTCTGACTAATGGTCCACCCTCATTCTTCGTGTTTTTGGCCTGGTTTCTGCATGTCTTTGGTTCTAGGTTCTCTGGCTCCCAATAGAGTTCTAGCTATATGGTACAGAATCTGAAAAGAAATGCAAGAATGACTTTCTTGCCAGGGAATAGGAACCCATCTGGGGCTCTGGAAATTCTAGATTCCAACCCTAGTCAAACTATAAGGCGGCCACTCTGTCTTGGGTAAGCCTCTGGACCTACTGGTAGAGGA
Source organism: Cacajao melanocephalus (assembly GCA_963573385.1). Classification (NCBI taxonomy): domain Eukaryota; kingdom Metazoa; phylum Chordata; class Mammalia; order Primates; family Pitheciidae; genus Cacajao; species Cacajao melanocephalus. The sequence goes on from CAUYLG010043815.1 coordinate 7,836, forward strand.
ACAGACAAGACAATCTGTAGATCACTTCCAGGCCTAAAATTCCATAACTGAATGTCACCATTTTCCTCGTTGGCTAGGATATCATCCTTATGAGGAAAGAAACTCCTCTTTTCTGTCTCTTGTCTCAAAGAAGGAGGAAGTTCAGACATAGCAGGCATGAGGTCAGTGGCCTAGAGGTTAAGATTATACTCCCACCCCCAACTCTTAAGATCTCAGGGGATCTTAAGGGTGGGGGAGATATGGAGAAACGCCCTCTGTTGTTCCTATTCAATCTTGCTCAAACCCCCAGGCTTATTTCATCAATCACGACCCCCTCACATGTACTTTCTAAAACTGTAAACCTAAGACCCTTTCACATGTAATATCTAGAGTTGTAAGCCTATATAAAGGCAGAGATTTCCTTTGTTAGGGGAGCTTGGCTTTTAGGCAACTATGCCACCTTGCTCCCAGCAGAATAAATCATCCCTTCCTTCCCAGTTTGGTGTTGGAAACGTCTGTTTCTGGTGGCCGCTCCTTCACTTAGACACACTGGAAATAACTTAGGACAAGATCACGTGTTTGGAATGGCAGAAGAAGCTTTATCAGAATATGCCACTTTGGCAAAAGAATTATTTTGAGCTAAAGACACTTGAAATGGATGGCGCGCTAATCTTCCCTTTTCATTATCAAAGCAGGAGAACTCCCAAGTGAAAGACGTCTTCCCTAAACCAGGATAAAAGAAACATTCTTATCACCAGAGACAGGGAGTCAAAACCAAGGGAATTCTGTACAAACAGATCCTGTTAAAATAACTCTGATTTTTCTTTAGTTGCCTCATATACTTTAGTTATTTTCTCACAATTGCCTCTCTTTGTTCAACGTAATATAGAAGCACTTAGCTTTTGCCACTTGTTTGGGTCTTCATTTTCCTGTGGGGTCTCCCATGTAAATGTGAAAAATCTGCATGCTTTTCTCCTTAGTCTGTTTTATGCAGATTTTAGTCTCAGGCCCACAGGCAAAGTTTTACCTTCCCTACACTTCCATATCATCATCCTCACAAGTTCTGTTACATTCAAGAATCACTTCCAAAATTGCTTATCAAAACTTTTTTTAAGTTTATCCATTTAGTTATGGGCTAAACAATTGTATCTGTAAAACTATGTGGTTTATTTACTAGTCACATGTTTTTTATCTTTAACATATCTATTAAAAATGTCTAAGCTGGGTGTGGTGGCTCATACCTGTAATCCCAGCACTTTGGGAGGCCGAGGCGGGTGGATCATGAGGTCAGGAGATCAAGACCATCCTGGCCAACATGGTGAAATCCCATCTTTCCTAAAAATACAAAATTAGCCAGGCATAGTGGTGTGTGGCTGTAATCCCAGCTACTCAGGATGCTGAGGAAGGAGAATCACTTGAACCCATGAGGCGGAAGTTGAAGTGAGCTGAGACTACAACACTGCACTCCAGACTGGATGACAGAGCAAGACTCTGTTTCAAAAAAAAAAAAAACAAAAAAAACGTATATATGAGTACTCTGAGGTTATCAAACATTCTACCAAAGGTATTTATTTCATACTTTCAGAAAACTATGTGATGCTCAAAATTTACCCCAACACATACTTTAAAGGAATTGTCAGAGCCTTAATCAGACTTTCAGACATATTCCTAATTTTATCTTCCAGATTATTTTGAGACTGAAGACTGCCACGTACAACATCAAGAATGTTTCTCAAGTGAAATAGTTCAGTCAATCACTTTACATGAACATTCTGAGTATTATTCATGTGTTATAAAAATGATTTGGACAAAAAATCCTATTATAACCAATGTATTATTGAGTCACAGCCCTTGATGAACATTAAAGGTTTGCAAAGATCTTAGCTTAGATGCATACACACACACATACACAAACCTAAAAAACTGTTTTCCTTCTAATAATTTAGGTAAGAAAGTTTAAAAGAAAAATTATTTTTAAAGCTTTCACATCTCTTAAATGTACTCACATGCCACAAAAGCTACTTTCAACAAGAAATATAATACTACAAGAGAGGTTAACAACAGCAATCAACTGAATACCCTTGTGGATTCCTGCAGGGAGAGGTAGGGGAGGGGGGACTCTATGGAAGGTCTGTGTCATTCTAAATCTGTCGCTATTCTTCTCTCTAAGCACAAAGCCAGACAGCTGGATGGGAGTAGAAGTCACACACCTTAAATTACCAGATTCACACTTAACACACACATCATAAAGATGCCAGAGACCATGTTTGAACACATGATTTGTTCTCTTCTGAGAGATGGTGGTTGTTTTCACCCCTGGAGTCAAGCATTATGCCTGTGCCTGAGCAGCTTTACCCATCTGAAAGGAACACACATATGCAATGAATTCTAACCAGTGAAGAGGCAAAGTTCTTGCAAATGACTGCATTTAATTAGTAGTATGACTCATTGAGTCCATGTCCAGCAGACAAGGTTATTAATCCAAATGCTTGGGAGACCTAAACATGCTACTCTGGACACAATGCTTAGTAAACGAAAAGTGAAGTGAAATGATTTCAAGAAGTCATTCGGTATTGCATGGCATTATACCCTACCGTAAGAACTTACTTACTTGCTGAAAGGTTCGAGTGATATAATAAAGTCAATCTTCTGAAACTCAGTCTTCTCAGACCATCTCCTAGGACTATTTGGGGTAATACAGATACATGGAGTAGCGGAGTGGTAGATCAGAAACGCAAACATTGGAAGAAGGATCAAGGTAGTTTACTAGCAGCCTGTAAAAATTGCTATACAGTTTCCATAAATACTTATTTATCAATATCTACTGAACAAGATAGAACATCCCCATTAACTGCTCCAGAAACCCTCACTGAATAAGACAACCTAACTCTGGTGACACAATACCCACTTCATTTAAGATAATTACATTTTTAAAGTGTATCAGCCAATAGAGTCAAATCCAATAGTGCTCCATTTTCTCTTTATCTCTCCACTGATCCAAATTTCTTAATCATTTCACAGTAACTTAGCAATACCTATGCCAAATATTTTTGAATGAGTTCCAATGCCCTTACATTTGATATATTTAACTCACTTACCACAATTTTCCATTGTAAAATGAAACCACGGCTCTTCCCACCACATTCTACTTCCTTATTTACATTGTTTTCTTTCTTTTGCTTTTTTCTTTTGTTGTTGTTTTTGTTTGCTTGCCGGACACTCAAATTTCTATCCACTGATACAGGGTTTCCTTCTGGCAAGCGTTAAATCTGTCTCCTTTAGTCCTCTTTGCCAAATGTCTGGCATAGTCAGCTTCTGTAAATTCTGTCCTATCTTCAGCATGTATAGCCCTGAATTTTATATCTAACCATAAGAAACACTTTATTCCTTTGCAGCTCCTTCTGATGTGTTCCTCTTCATTTTAAATCACCCCATTCCTCCCTTAAAACATAGAGAAATTTCAAGCGAAAATGCAAAAGGACCTACATTCTTGCTTTGGAATAGAGGTGAAGACATGAAGCCATGTACAAGACCTGGAGTCATGTCTGTGTCTAATTTACAACTTTAACTTTTTAACTACACAAAAAAACAGTCTGATAATCCACTGGAGCTTTTAACTAAGTAATATTGAATTGAACATCTCAAGTCAACAGAGGTACTAGATTAAAACCAAAAGCAATGTCCCTGAAGCTGCTTGGTAACTTTATAATCAAGGATTTGAGAGCCACAAATTATCAAATAATATCTGTCAGTATTATATAGTTTGCATTGAAATAGATCATAAGTACAAAATAATTTTGGTCACAGACGGATACACGACAATAAAACAAATTATTTCACATTACGGATTCTACTTACAACAGGCCTGCTGCCTAAAAAGCCAGGATATCTACTCAGTTTTATGAGATTTGGAAAAATAATTTTATACTCTGCATCAAAATATATATATATATATATATATATATATATATATATGCATCAAATACAGTCTGTGAGTTCAATAAGGACTAACATTAATATTCAAACTCCAGAATAGTAAGACACATACAGAGACCTCCCAATAATAATAATGGAGAGAAAAATAAATATTTCAACTAACATTTAAAAGCTGTCATAACACTACCCTGATCTGAAATAAGATGAGCCCTTCCAAGCTATTACTGTCATCAAATGGCCACTTATCATCCATCTTGGAGTACACTTGATGTTAAAAAATATTTATAAGTGTATATATATTGTCAACTGTACAGTCAAATATTAGTCTGTAAATTTTTGTGCCATTCCATGTATTTCATCTAATAGTGGAAGAAACAAAAAGCAGTATAATCCTTGTCCTACAAGTATAAATTCTGAAATTAATTTAGCTTTCTTCAGTACCTGCAGTCAAGATGCTCAAATGAAGTGTATTCACAATTTGGTTTGAGTACACCAAGAAGCACTCATTAGTGCTGGGTTTACTAACGTCATCATCTGTTGTTTTCAACTAAGAGGACTTACCTAGTGATAAACAATCCTAAAATTACAGGAAATGTATCACAAAAAAAAAGTCATGAAATATTTTTCTTATGTTTCACAGAGTTACTTACTTGATTATGTGGATGGGTATCTATTTGTTAATGAAATAATGTATGCCTTTTATTTTCCATACTGTTTGACAAGACAATTTCTTATAGAAAAATCAGATCATTTGGTGAACTTACTTCCTCTTTTTAAAAATCAAGCTCTTTAATATCCTGCTATTTTGAAATGGGCTATTGTGAACTTGTTTTATTTTTAAATTAAATATTGTTAGCTTAATACATTAAGATGAATCCTTTACCTTAATCGTCTTCAATTTAGACGATAAATAACACTTTTACTTTAAAAGTTAACATGGGCAATCTACACACACATACATACACAACATAACTTTCAGGGTCCCTGATGCACATACATCTCTAAAACTAAGTAATTCTAATACATAACAGAGCAGTATATCATTTATACTTCAATTAACTATCATAAGAGAAAGTAGCAAACAGGTTATGCAAATGAGCAGACAATCCCAACCTTGTTTCTAAATTCACACTTGACTTGAGGACAATTCACTGATGAAAAAGGGAGAGAGGAACAGGACTGACAAAGAGAAGGAGGGTGGTAGAAAGAGAAAGAGGAAGTGGGTAGCAGAAGATGGAGGGAAGGGAAGGAAGAAAAAGAGAAGAAGAAAGAAAGAGAAATGAAAGAAGAAAAAATGAAAACATCCTAGTGAAATATTTTTTAAAATGACAGCTACATCACATATCACCCTATCCCTAGGCAATTTGAAGGATGTTCCAGCAGTGAGTGACCAGTTAGAACGAGGTGTCATGAGTTCGTAACTTTCTTAACCTAGAAAGGATCATAGAAATCATACTTCATTCTACTGGGGGATACTGAGGCACAGAGAGGTTAAGAAGCTTGTTAGAGTTGCACAGCATCTTAAAGGAGGTTAACTCCAAGCTTCCACTGTTACTAGAGATAACCAATGGAGTGTATACTTTGACAATGGAAAGTTAAGGCTTGCTAACATTTAAAATAATCCAAAATTATTAGAGTTATTAAATTCATTATTTTTCATCCAGCCATATTCACTTTTTTTTTTTTTTTATTAAGACAGAGTTTCACTATGTTACCCAGGCAGGCCTCAAACTCCTAGGCTCAACCTATCCTTCCACCTCAGCCTTCCTGGTAGTTGGGACTATAGACCTGTGCCACCATGCCCAGCTCATACTCACTCTTTAAGTTGTCATCATGGAGATAGTTCACAGAACTGCATTCCTTGCTTCACATTGGATGGTCTAAGACGTTAAGGAGGGCTAGGGTACAATTTGTGTGCAGAGGTCCTGCTTCCAAATGCTGCTGGATGTTATAAAGTCTTCTTTGTGCTTAACCCAGCAGCTCTGGGGTCAAACAAAACAGTCTTCCAAAGACCCAAAACAAAGAATGCAAGGGGACTTTACTCTCTGCTGATGTATCCCAATTTATGAAATTCTTTCCACTTTGCTCAACCCCAGGGCTTTCTAGGAACTAAAGAGGTAGTGTTCTTGGGTAGCACAGAAATTGTCCACAAAGTTGTTGGGTAGATTTGTATGCATGAAAATACATACAGAGATACACTATCTTTACATACAAAATTCAGGACTTTTCTTTTATTCTCTTTCATAGCACTTTAAATTTATTTTGAAGACCAATCAAATTGTTATGGCTTTAAAAGTATCTCTTACAAGGTATATGTAATACCCATCTGGCTTCCTAATCTGTCAAGAGATTACATACCCTAAACTAACCCCTGGAGCACTCAATCCACTTTCCTGCAAATGAAGCACAAACAACTAGGGATACAGTGTCCCAATTTTATAAAATTATCTAAACATCCCAAAAGTAATAAGAGCCAACTATAAATCTTGCAAATACCTCTCTGAGCTTTGTAGTGACTGGCTACAAAAATGTTTAGCATCGTAAGGTATCAGTTGAAATTTCTAAATATTTAAATGGAAAATAAAAAATCAAATTTAATTACATTGGGAAGATACTTCTCTACAGACGGCAATAGTTTCTACTAACTACAAATAGAAGGGTTCAGGAAAAAAAAGAAACTAAAACTCAAAAGAACCAGCATTTACTCAATCAGGTAGATACAAATTAAGCATTTATTTAGGAAAGGAATCACTGGACCTTAACTAACCCTATTTCTGTTCTTACCACGCTCTTGGAACAAGATCACATCTTATGCAAGATCATATACTTGTAGTAGTCAGAAAAACACTAACAATTATTTAAAAATATAGCTAAGGGTTCACCAGGAATCATCACTCACAAAAGTCAGTTCAGTTTTGTAAGAAGGCATGAAGCCAGTCTTTTGTTTAGGCAAAATAGAGCCATCAAAACCACTTGCCATTATTTCAGATTTCATTATCAGACCTTTTCACATACTTACGTTTTTCCAGGGAACGGATAACTTGGCAAAGACAGCCCTGGGACTGTCTGCTACTCAGAGGTACCAGAGTCCTTCTTTTGCTGCATCTCACCAGATGTTAAGCATTCTGTACTGGTTTGTGATCATTTTCCCTCCAAATCTCAAGCTCTGAAAATGCCTGTGCTCATGTTGAGAACCATTTATTTTGAGTCTTCTCTCTCTTGCACGGTTCCTCTCAACCAAATCTAATGAGAACATACTCCGTCCTCACCAGTGAGACGCTTCTATAGTTCACAGTCTGTGGTTTTTCTCTGCCTTGAGACTTACTGCCTATTCAGGGAAATTGTATTTCCCACTCTGGAAATTATGGGATCGTCAGGCTTCATGGTCTCAAGCTCAGTGTGGGAACTTCAATTCCCTTTTTCAGGTATTAATGATTTTAGGTTCACTTTGGTTTACATTAGCCCTGGCCATTGGTTCACACTGTTCAAGCCACTTTTAGTCAAATTCAATTTTTATAACAGCTCAATTGTTCTACTTTCAATCCAAAAAGAAAAGTATGATTTATATTTGCTTAGGGAAACAGAAAAATTCACAAATCCCTTTTCATGGTGATAACAATCTTTAATTTCACTAAGGCAATGATCATTTGAAGACATTATGCAAATATTATTAACAATATTAAATTCTAATAGCATTTTTACAATGAATTTATCTTGCATGAATAACAACTATTAATTTGATAGATGGCATTGGGGGGATATATAAAAAGATAAATAAACAAAATTTAAAGTGATTTTTAAAAATTCACATCACTTCTCAAAAAGTGGTGCATTCAAAAGCAATAAGGGGCTAAAGACAGACTCTTTTTATATACTATCTCTTTAAAAAGGAGATATGCAGTTTATATTTGCAAATATTCCTAATAGTTATCCTGCCCAGCTCCGTGGCAAAGTTTCTAAACAGCATGCAACTAAAAAACAAGAGAAACTTTTCTGTTTCTGCATTTCTTAGTGGCAGCAGACAACAGCAAAATAAACTATATTAAATTTAAATTCTGGAAATACAGATACACATTTCTTTTATATAGGCATACATACACAATTATCTCTTTATATATGCATTAGTTTTACTTACATTTTTCTTGCAATGGCCAGAGGTACAGAAGAAGATAAATATATGCTCTAATCATCCTGGCACCAAAGATAGTGCAACCACGCTTCCAAATTAAAAACAAAGTCAATAATTTCTAACTTCTATAAAAGCATTCTGAAAGTCTCCTATTTCCTTGTATGAATCAATTATGTAAGAGATTAAACAGAAACAGCAAGCTCTAAACAGATTACACTCTATCTCACCAGCTTTATTCAACAAAGAGCAATGGAACAGAAAATCAAATGCGGCTTGCAAAGTCACATTCACATGGAGCTGTAAGGAGAAAGAGGGGGAAAATCCTGGTACTTACAGACTGTAAAGTAAAATGTCCCAGTTTCGCTTTACATGTTACAGCAAATCAAACAGAGATTTCAGCTCTCAGCAAGTCCCTGCTTCCACTACACTGATCAACCACGCAGAACAGGCCCTTATGGATTGCTTAGGCAGCTGGGAGATAATGGGACCATATTCTCAGCTGGGACTAGAGATGCTGAACTGCTCTCCGCTGCGCGCTGCATGGCTCTCCGCCAGCATTAATCAAGGAGGACCCAGCTTCCTGGCTGTGTTCCCCAAAGGATCGACATAATTAGCACATGAATCAAAGACGCACACTGGGAGAATCACACACGAATCTCTAACTGGCTCTCCTCACATCGAACCTGATTAGGAAATCAAGTTGATTCTCTGATCAGATGTGTTCAAGCTTTCAAAAAAATACAGAGACTCACACAGCTGTTTATAGATTTTTGGGGAGGGGTGGAGATTAAGGCTTCTTTCCCAATGGGGAATTTATGTAATTCCTCAACTATAGAATATAATTACACTGGTTGTTTGGTACATATGGTGGATTTGCCCTATGATTTGGTTTGTCTGTTAGGGATTCTCAGCAGCTCCCAGAAAGGTTACAGGCAGCAGCACCATCTCTCCTATGGATTTTATGCGACGTGCACATGTAAGTTCTTTTCAGAGTTGGTCTTTGGGAAGACTGAACAGGACTGTTTCATGTCCCCAAAGTTGTGCCTCTTCATTTAGTACTAGAAGTCCAGGGCATTCAAAGCAAAAGCGTTTGGCATGGCACACTCCAGACATATAGTATTCTAAAAGGAATTGGTGATGTGGATCCCATTTGTATAACTGTAAGAACACTCTTCCTTACTCTGTATCGTGATGCAGTCAGGGGTTATAAAATAGTAGCCTGTGGACATGCTTGGTTTGGCAAGAAAGAGATTTGAGAATTTGAATGTTAACATTTTTAAACAGAACATGTGTTCTGCACTTTATCAAAATGTTGCCACACACGCTTTTGCCCAGATATACTACCTGCTGGCCCCTGAAGACATTTGTTTATGTAAATTTGACCTTGGTTAAGCAAGTCTGGGTTATGGATGTAAAACATTCCATTTTAGAAAAAGGGAGACTCAGCTCCTGTGTCACTCAGAAAAAGGCTGTGATTAAGGGACCCGTGTGATCATTTAAAGTCTACCATAGGCAAAGCAGCCAGTAGTTAAGGAACCTGTATGATAAAGAAGGGAGAACATTGAGGGAGTCAGAAATCTGAGTTCTAATCCTCATCTTGCTGCAAACAAACACATAAACAAACAAAAAACAAGTGGTCTAAACCTTTGTAAGTCTCGGTTTTCTTATCTGCACAAGGGCTTTGCGGTAGACCTCTGAACACCCTTATAATGTGACATTCTATTATTGTCCTAAGATCTAGAAAATAGACCTTCATTAGAAAGGTGCTTACACCTCATAAAAGCAGTGGGGTAATGGGAATGAAATACAGTCATGTTGACTGGCACAAATTTGGGGACAGAGGGTCTTTGTTACATTTGGGGGCCAACGATCAACTGGCTACTAAGCAGCTGTTTCAGAAAACTTGAAACATCTGCTCAGTAAGTGTGAGTAAATTTTAAATGTGTGGGAAAAAGAAAAGATAGCTTGGCCAGGAAATTGTCTTATCTAGTTGTACACAAACTGTGTCTGCCTGACAGTAACACACCTGAGTGAAGGACCAAAAATTCAATCAGAAAGTTTTGTCTTCATGGTGCCAATCGAAAGAGCTCTGGGATTTTATGGGTAAAGAGTCTTTATATTTAACGTGGATTTCTCCATCTTACTTTCTTCCATTCCTACTATCCAAAGGTAGAGAAAGGTGAGGCTTCTCTTCAAATGTTCAGTTATGTTATCGTTTGTAAATAAATGTTTATCATTGAGGTCAAGACCACCCAAACTGTGCTAGGGTTTTGATACTGGTCTTAGGAAATAAAAGCAAAAAGGATCAACATGATCATGATGCCTTATTCAAAAGCTAGAAAAGTATCTCTCCCAAAGAACATATGATTCAGTAAAAGATGTGCACTACCAAACCCTTCTGTGCTCGTTATCAACTCAATTATCCCAAAACCAGACATATGGCCTCCAATAGATTTATGACCAATAGTTACTGGTAATGATATGCAAAGTGGGGTACAGAGAAACAAGGCAATTATATATTTTTGAGATTTTACTAAACTTTTGAGTAATTTTGTGTTGGTACAACATGTTTTTAAAGAATTTTCGATCTAATTTCTATAAGGTAACCTGCTTCTTTTTTTCTTCAGGTATTTGTTACATTTGGCATAACTTGTAAAATGACTGGCACAAATTTCGTGTTTGTTATTTTTATCTGGCTCATTATTATTGAGACTTTTGCACATCTACTTCATGCAGCTCATGTGAGGTGCTGACAAAAATAGGTTAATTAAATAGTAATTATGCATCTCAGCCATATTAGCAAACATATTGCTGAAGCAAATGAAAAGAGGAGCAAATTAAAATACTAAAATGTTTATTCAGTGGTACAGCCTAAATAAATAGTTTAATTGGTTTTAAGTTCTATTCAATCCCTGTTTGCCTGGTAATTACTTTGATTAATCTTTGATTACGGTATGTGATAGATTCACTTTGGCATTATGTGATTGGCACTTGTTTTTAATGGTAGGTGTTAATTACTAACTAAAAATTTCCAACTTCCGTCAATTCTTCATACATTTCTCCGCAGAGGTATACCATTTAAAATGTAAAGTATTTATATTAAAAACATAAATCTTGGAGGTGCCTAATTTTTTTTTCATTTAAGGGCATAGCCAACATTAAAGTCCAAATAAATATAGCAAAGAGAAGGGAAAAAGAGACCAACATGACTAGTTATTACAAACAAAAGAAATAGTCTTCTCAAAGACAGTAAACCTGCTATTTTACTTCAGAATATATCTTAGAAGCCAAAATATATACAGAGATTGTTTTAGACTTCATATAGAAATAGCAAGAAACAGCATCTCTTTGGAACTGTGAAGAGTCTGCAATTTTAACAACACTCTTGTCAAGGCTACTAAGAACCTGGGGAATAAGGCTCCCGAGGTCTCTTTCTGGCCGTTACACAAGATTCACCAAGTTAAATACAGCTCTGGACCTCAGCAAATCTAAGGGCAGAATGAAAGTTATGGGAACAATTCCCCAACAGGTTGAGGCTTAATCAATATTTTAAAATGCTTTGTAATCTTCAGCCATAAGTCACCAGATGTGCATACAACTGCTCATTGCTTCTTCTTGAGAGTGTTTTCCTATTCCTTGCATCTCTCACTAAAAATCAGAGTCAAAAGCTGAGACAACTATGACATTTCTCCAGCTGGGAAAAAAATTTCAAAAGGGATGGTTCAGAAATTGCTGCCCAGGGCACTCATTGGAATGATAATCTATGCAGCAATGATTGAACCTTCTTTTCCAACCAAAAGCAATGGAGCCAGTAATAAAATATTCAAGAAGTAAGCCAAAAGTATGGATGCACATAAGAAAGTATGTGGCCATATTCATTTTCCAGGAGGTAATCAGAGTCTAATAACAGTGACCCACAAAGACCAGGGTCACGAAATTAAAGCAGTCTGTGGAGAAAATAGCTCGCTTAAATAATTATGTCAATGTGACATCAAATTGACCTATGAGCTAGATAAAAGGGTACAATAAGCCTTGGTATTCATCTACCACTAACTGCTCAGAAATTTGTAGTCACTATTAGCAAAAAATTTGTGTGTGTGTGTGTGTGTGTGTGTGTGTGTGTGTGTGTGTGGAGAGGGAGAAGGAGAGACAAAGAGAGAAAACACAAATTGTTTTGTAAGTGGTACTTCTCATTTCTTTTGGGGGTAGAACTGACCTACCCTTATTATAATGGCTAAAGAACACAAGCCAATTTTCTTTTTTCTTTTTGTTTTTTGTTTGTTTGTTTGAGACGGAGTCTTATTCTGTTGCCCAGGTTGGAGCGCAGTGGCACGATCTTGGCTCACTGCAACCTCCGCCTCCGGGGTTCAAGCGATTCTCCAGCCTCAGCCTCCCAAGTAGCTGGGACTACAGCATGTGCCACCACATCCAGCTAATTTTTGTATTTTTCAGTAGAGACAGGGTTCCACCATGTTGGCCAGGCTGCTCTCGAACTCCTGACCTCAGGTGATCTGCCTACCTCGGCCTCAGAGTGCTGGGAGATTACAGGCATGAGCCATCACACCTGGCTAACACAAGCCAATTTTATTACCATCTAAGAAAAGAACAAACATTTTTTTTTAATCTCAGAAGATTCTGATTTTCCTTCCAACAAAAACAGTTTTATAAAATCTCCTGATTTTTGGTTATTACAACTTGGGGTAGGGGGTGCTACTGGCTACTATCATCCTATGAAGCACAGGACAGCCCCCATGGCAAAGAATTATCTGGCTCAATATGTTAACAGCACCACGTTTAAGACACCCTGACCCAAGGGAAGCATGATGGGGTCCCTATAATTGGAATACCTAAGAAGTGAGTGCTGAGATTAAAAACTGACTAAGTATAAATGTTGTTGCTCTAGATATAGCTGCAGTAGCTATACTAAACTGTTTTGCCTTGGCAGTTATTTTAGACGTTTCAGTATGCTTTCACAAAAATTACCACATTCAGCACAATGAGCTAGTTCAAAAGCCAACAATGTCCTATAATTCCAAATCTATCACTGCAAAAACAAACATGGGCCTCAGAACAAGGGAGTAGAGGCATGATCACTAAATAAAAACGTCAAGCCCTTCGCCTCACTAGATTATGCCTCAGAAAACCAAATATCGCTCCAAAAATTTCATCTCAGTCCAGCCTGTCTTGCCCTCCTTCTCCATTCTCCCACTTCAAAATGCGCACAACGCATAGGCAAAGTGAGCTCCATGTGCTTCCATATATCCATTTCCTTTCTATCTACATGATTGTTCCTAAATAGACGGGCAACATTTTGCGTGTTCCTCTATCAGGATTCTGATCTTACTCCTGAAATAGATACAGGTTTAACACAGAGTTGGGATGTAATGCAAACATGCTTCAATTCATGAACTTTCATTAGGAAATTCATTGTTAGACTGCTTTTGTTTACTTACTCATTCAACAAATATTTATTGAGCACCTACTAAATTCACCGTCAATTTAAATTATTGGAGGAAGAAATTGAATCTCTCAGCATCTCCTTCCCTTATAAACTTCTATGCATTTATATTGTATCCCCTACATCATTCTGTCTGGCTCAGAAAAACTTTACTGCATTTCTCATCATCCACTAAGGTTATTATTATTTATAATCGGCGTTTTCACTAATGTGGTGCTTCACGGACTCTTCGACCCTGGTACTGGGCTGTTCTGTCGGCTCCAGGGAGTACAGGCGCTAGGTAGATGGCAGGGGCTTTTCATTTTATTCTTTGGCATCCCTTCCATCAACTACAAAAAGCCTTCTTCAGGCTTTTATATGAGAGGAGTCACACCTAACCTTCGTTTCTTAAAGGGAAATTGTCTCCCCTTATATCCTGTGCAGATGGAACAAAATTGAGAAAGAAGGTGTCCAAATGAGGAAAACTGGCAAAAACAAAGCTAAATCTAAAGTGTCCTATATTTGTTAAGATTACCATAGTGTTACATTAGAAAAAAAAATGTGAGTGTCTGTTTAAAATGGGCAAAACCTGTCCTTACATACATTTTATAGAGTGAAGAGGAGTAAGATGCCTGCCTTTCTTCCAACATGCTTTCAGAAAATGGGTTAATGTTTTTTCCCCAGCCGATTCCCAGATACAGAGGAAAGGCTTAATTTTAGAACACACGTAAATCAGAGCGTAAGGCAGAGTTCAAGTTTCTCTTTAAGTAGAAATTTTAAAAGCTCTTTTCAGGGAAACCTCTGCCCAAATTCATACCCTTCTACCTTCTTTTATCTATATGATGTAGTAACATTGCAAGCAAATGTCAAATATAAGGAAATCGACCTTTAATTCTGAGAATATGAAATTAATGTAATCTTGGTGACACAGCCACATAATCACATGTAACTTTAAAGTACATCGCCACTCTTATGCTAAGGGATATATTTGTTTAGGTCTTTGCAATTTTTAAACAGTTTGCAAATTTACAGCAGGCTAATATAAAATAAAGCAAATGTATAAACTTAAAAACCGTTGGCCAGGCGCGGTAGCTCACACCTGTAATCCCAGCCCTTTGGGAGGCCAAGGCAGGCGAATCACGAGGTCAAGAGATTGAGACCATCCTAGCCAACATGGTTAAACCCCGTCTCTACTAAAAATACAAAAATTAGCTGGGTGTGGTGGCGCGTGCCTGTAGTCCCAGCTACTAGGGAGACTGAGGAAGGAGAACTGCTTGAACCTGGGAGGGGAGGTTGCAGTGAGCCGAGATCGCACCACTGCACTCCAGCCTGGCGCCTGGTGACAGAGGGAAACTCTGTCTCAAAAAAACAAAAAAAAACTGTTGGGCAAGATTGGTTTAAAATAACGCACAGAATGTAATAACTTTGGATAAGACTATAGAACATTCCATTTGAACTTGATCATCTGGATTCCAATTTCCCCTCAATTGTTTTTGAAAAATTTCAAACTTACAGAAAATTTGAAAGAACGGCACAATGAATACCCATATGCTTTTGACCTAGAACCAATATAAACATTTTGATGTCTGCTTTCTGTTTTTACTCTCTGCCTCTGATCTTCCCTCCTTCGTTCTCTCACTGTAATACTCATTTTTAGAAAGTCATTTGAGAGAAAATAGCAGACATCATGACACTTTGTCAGTAAATAATTCTCCTAAGAATACACAAAATAAAGCTTCTCTAGAAAGACCATAACATTCATCTCCATAACCATAATACAATGAACCAATTTAGGAAATTCAGCAATGCCACAAAACTATCATTTTACCACATGGTTTATACTCAGATTTTCCAAATCGACCCAATAACATCCTTTACAGCTGGGTAGATTCCTGTTTCTGTTTGTTTCCTGTTTCTCTGACACAAGATTTAATCAATGTGCTTTTTGTGGTGGTACCTTCCTTTTATGGAGAACAGTTCCCCAACCTTTTATTGTCTTTTATTACATTGACATTTTTAATGAAACTGTACCCATTATTTTATAGAATGTAATTCAATTTGATTTTTTTTGCTTGTTTTTTTGTAATTAATTCAAATTTTTGAAGAATACTACACAGAGGAGGAAATGATGGTCAGTTTTTCCTGTTGATGATGGTGTTGTTTATCACAATATTTCTTTGTTATTTAAATCAAAAGGTATCATTTTACTTTTGTAGCTAGTCAGTAATATTTAGAAGCTACTTTGAGATTGCATAGTTTTCTCTTATAGCATTTCACTCAGTAGTTTTAGCATATATTCATGAATATTGATTGAATCATTTTTATAATAATGGTTAGAAAATATCAGGATGTTATTAAACTTCAATAATCTGTATAATTAATTCATCTCTCAATTTCTTTCCTTAAAGGGTCCCAACCACTCACTCAACCCTCTCACACAACATGAGAAGTGGTGACAACAGATGCCATTCGGGAAACATTAGGCTTATGAAGTTTTCTCAGAAACAGAGGCCAATGTCAACTAATCAAGCTATTCACAAAAGTTATATGATACAGAAAACATGAAGATGGTGGAAAAATATGAACTTCACTTCCTTTGGAAAGGAAGAGGAAAACTGTCAGGATAAACCTGGAAATCAGACTTCTTATTAATAATGTCTTAAACTGAAAAAGAGACATCTCTCTTCATATCTACTAATGCTAAAAATACTACACTTCTCAGATTAGGGTCACTTTCAACTTCTGCAGAATGCACTCTCTGTTAAGAAAGCAGAGTACCTTCCAGAAAATGGTACTTTACTTATACCATTTATTGATCTCTGAACTGTTCTATTTTGTTGTAGCATTTTTCACCTGGAAATAAATAAAAAATGAAAAGCTTCAGTTGAAATCCATTCTCCACACTGCTATCAGAGCTCCCATTTCAAACGAGAGATCTAAACACACCATTCTTCTTTTAAAAATCCTTCAACGGATCCCTCTCAGCTACCTGGAAAAGCCAAATACTGCCAATTCTTACAGAGTCCTCTCAACCCCCCAATATCCTCCCTTGCTCAATGATTTATGTTTTATATTGCATTCACCACCCAGGATTATTTTCTTTTCCTTGAAAAATCCATGCTATTTTTTCCCTTCTATGCAAATATATTTTATCCTTTGCCTGTAATGCTTCCTCATCCCTACCCACTTTATTTGAAAAAAAAAAAATCCTTTCAATCTTTTACAGATATCTCTGTCAAAGTTAAGAGTGAAAATTCTAGATTCAGACAGCCTGGCATAATGGGTTGTCCACTTAACTGTATGAGCCTGAACAAGTTACTTAACTTCTCTGTGCCCAACTTTCTATAAAATGAAGATAATGATAGTGCTTATCTTGCAGGTGATATGCGAATTAAATGAGTTAAATCATGCAAAGCTCTTACAAATGCCTGGCACACTAAGCACTCAATGAATGGTAGGTATAATAAAGATGAAGATGATTCTGCCCCAACCTTTTGTTACAAAATTTTCTAACAGACAAAAGTTGAAAGATTGATAGTTAGGAATTGTGTATCTCCTTTCTAGATTCTACAATTAATATCCTACTATGTCTGCTTTGTCACATAACCATCCATCTATGCACCTCTCAATCCTATCCATTCATCTATCCAGTAATAACTATTTTAAAATGAAACATCCTGAACATTCTCTTTCCTCTCCACCTAATCGATCCTACCACCTTCCACAACAGCTTAACTATATATTGAGTTGAAATGATACTCAGGCACAACGCATTGTAATTATCTGTTTATGCACCTATTTCTTCTACTAGATTATGACCTCCTGATGGCAGATATCACGTCTCAATCAGTTTTGTACACCTAGCATCTAGTTTAATGATATATCTCAATAAATGTTTCAATAATAAATGAATTGTTATTGTATATGTGTTACAGTTCACAAAGACATACAACAATATAGTTTTCATCAGGTTCGGTATAATTTGGCAATTTAATAATGAGTATCAGTGATAACAGGAATAAACATAATAAAAGCACTGTTATTAAGATTTACAAAAGAACTTTCATGTCAGAGTCAGGACACCAAAGTTCTAGCCCTGATTTGGTAATTTATTTTCCTCTGTAAAATGAAGGTGGAGTTCCAACAATATGGTGAACTGAGCCTTCTCTCTTTGTAGTCACAAAAATGCTGGTTAAACAAAGGGAAAGAAAAATACCAAAATTATCTGTGAACACATGTATACAGCTGAGTTTGAAAAACAAAAGTGCTAAGCCAGAGTAGCAAGATTAAGCAGATGGTGGATGGAAGGCTGGCTTTAATGTAAGGCTGCACAACTGCAGGAGATGCCTTTC
This sequence comes from Cacajao melanocephalus, assembly GCA_963573385.1. NCBI lineage: Eukaryota > Metazoa > Chordata > Mammalia > Primates > Pitheciidae > Cacajao > Cacajao melanocephalus. Next base: position 25,669 of record CAUYLG010043815.1, read on the forward strand.
ATATACTACCTAATGTAAGTGCACTTCCTGGAATTGTGTAAGAAAGCACCTCTGGGGGTTGGCAAGTGAATTTTTTTTCTATTATCATTCTTTGCTTTCTTTATTATACTTTAAGTTCTGGGGTACATGTGCAGAGTGTGCAGGTTTGTTACATAGGTATACACATGCCATCATGGTTTGCTATATCCATCTCCATGTCATCTGTATTAGATACTTCTCCTAATGCTATCTTTCCCCTAACCCCCACCCCCTGCTATCCCTCCCCCAGCCTCCCACCCTCCAACAGGCCCCTGTGTGTGATGTTCCCCTCCCGGTGCCCATGTGTTTACTGCAAGTGAATTTTAATATACTGCAGAGACAGATGAAGCATGAAGTAAAAACTTGAAAACCCTGGTTTAAAACTGGGACACTAGAGGAATGCACCATGAGACAGATGGACAGTAAAAGAAGTATATTATCTCTAAAATTTAGAGAAAGGAGGCCTTTCAGGCTAAATAATGCTCCCCACTAAATGTTCAAGTCCTAATCCCCAGAATCTGTGAATATATTACACCTTGAATATTCCTTATCCAAAATGCTTGTGGCCAGAGGTGTTTCTAATTTCAAAAATTTTTGGATTTTGAAATATTTGCACATATACAATGGGATAGCTTGGAGATTAGATCTATGTCTACACAGGAAATTAATTTATGTTTTATATGTACTTTATACACAAAGGCTGAAGGTAATTCTGTACAATATTTTAAATAATTTTCTTCATGAAACAAAGTTTGTGTACACTGAACCATCAGAAAGCAAAGGTGTCAGGATCTCACCCACCCATGTAGACAATGTGTGGTTGCCTACATGGGGGAATCTAGGTGTTATGTCGAGGCTCAAAATGTTTCAGATTTTGGAGGATTTGGGATTTACAGATTAGGAATGCTCCGCCTATACCTTACACAGTGAAAGGGATTTTAAAGATTGATTTAATTGAAAGATTTTAACATGGGATGTCATCCTAGATTATATGGGTGGACCCAAAATAATCACGGAGGTCCTTATGAGAGGGATATGAGAGGATCAAAGACACTGGTACAGAAGGTAACATGACAACCAAAGCGGGGGTGGGGAGTGACATCTGAGGATGCTACACTGCTGTTTTTTATATGAAGAGGCCATAGGCTGTGGAATACAGGTGGCCTCTACAGGGTGATAAAGGTGGGGAAAAAAAAAAAAAAAGCAATTCTCCCCTAGAACCTCCAGAAGGAACTCAGCTCTGTAGGCTCACTTTAGACCTCTGGCCTGCAGAGTAGTAAGATAACAAATTTGTGCTGTTTTAAGCCACGAAATTTGTGATATTAATAATTTGTTACAACAGCAGTAGGAAATGGATACAGAGGGTATAATCTGTTAACAAATGTAACTTCAATCTGAACAGATATAAAACCCAAATTTACACTTTCTAGTGGTGGTCTGGTAATCCCAAATTTAAATGTTAACACAAAAACTAGACAAACTCTTACAAATCCATTTGAAACCTAGCAAAAATGAATTGATTTTCTATATAGGGATACGTATACCCTCCAGAGCATATGGAGCTCCCATAATTAACAAAAAATTTGCTAAAAATACATGATGCAATAACAACCATCATCAGGAGCAAACAGAAGTTGCAAGTATTAACTGGCATGCAAAAACCTAAAAATAATGGAACAACCTGAAAGATATAAAATAGAGATTTAAATTCATTATAAAAATCAAAGAGCAGAGAATACAATTTTAACATTCTATATATTGTGTGTGGGAAAAAAAGAGGACCTGAAAAAGTGGCACATGAGGAACTTTCTGCAGGGATGAAAATGTTTTTTATCTTGACAGGTATGATGCTAACACATGTAAATATTCACTTGCAAAGACTCATTAGGCTGCACACTTAATGACTACGTATTACAGTGTGTGGAATTTATACTTTAATAGAAAAAATTAAGATAAAAATCTCAAAGGACAATTAAATATCAAATTAGGTTCTGTTTAAGAATGAATTATATCAAAAAGTGTCTTCAGAAAAAAAGAAACATACTGAACATTGAAACGTTTAATAAAAACGAAGCCTAAATTAACCTGTCACGTTAGTGTACCGGTGGATGCCCAAGATGGAGAGAAAAATCTTAAAAGCAACCAGAAGAAAAAAAGCAAATATTTACAAAGGAATAACAATTAAAGTGGAGGAAGAATTCTCATTAGAAAGAAGGGGCAAGAACACAATGGAAAAATACTATTTTCAAACTGTTAAGATAAAATAAGTGTCAAAATATAATTTTATACTTTTATCTGGCTAAACGTTAAAGAATGATGATCTTAGAAGCTAAGTTAACATTTTGAGAAATCTAGATAATCACTGACTAAAAAAGCAACAAAAAGAATACTTCTTATAATAAGTATTTTCAAGGCTGAAAAGAAGGCAAATCTAAAATACTAGACTGCAATTAATTGCCCTCAAAAAGAAGGTGATTCAAGTTAGCATTTTAAACTCCTAGTATTATTCAGAGGAAGATAAAAATATTAATTAATATAAAACTTTTAAAATCCAATATGTATAAACCTTAAAAATTTAAAGGTTGAGTTCAGCAATACTACAAGATACTGCAGGATGTTGACATAAGATGAACACACATGAATCTATTGCATTTGTATATATTAACAATGGATATTAAAAGGCAAAATGAACAACATAATACCATTTAAAATCATTCCAAAAAAAGAAATACTTCACTACAAATTTCACAAAACTTGCACAGGATCTATATATTGACAATTACAAAATGACAAGGAAAGAAATAAAAGAAGAACTAAGTAAATGGAGAGATATACCGGGTTCATGACCCGGAAGTTTCAATGTAAAAAAGATGTCAATTTTCCCCAAACAAATTTTTGTGCTTAATAAAATTCCCATCAAACTCCTTGTAAGTTTTTAGTAGGCATTTTAAAGCTTACTTTAAAATTTATATAGAAAGACAAGGACCCTAGAATTACTAAAGCAATCTAGATAAAAAAGGAGAATACGAGAGAAATCACTTTATCCAGAAATAAGGCTTAAACACATAGCTTAATCATAACAGTGTGATATTGGTAGAGAGACAGACATACAGATCAATGAATACAAGTAGGGCACCCAGAAATAGACCTAATACAAATATACACAACTTTAAAAAATAACAGTTTCATTGATACGTAATTCATACGCCATGTATTTCAACTCTTTACAGCATACAATTCAGTAAATTCAATAATTAGAGATTCTGTTTAGTATGTTAATGGAGTTGTACAACCATCATTATTATTTAATCATGATTATTTCCATATCCCCCAAAAGAAAGTCCATATCCATTAGCAGTCAAACTGACTTTTGAGAAGGTACAAAAGCAATATAAAAGTGGAAGGATAGGCTTTCAACAAATGGTGTTGAAGCAACTGCATGTCCAGAGACAAATGAGTATCAACCTAAATCTCACATTACAATCATGAATTCAAAATAGATCATGGACTTAAGTATAAAATATAAAACTCTGTTTTAGAGGACGCAAGAGAAAATCTTCAAGATCTAGGGTTAAGCAATGAGTTCTCAGACTTGACACCAAAAGAACCATCAGGCCAGGTGTGGTGGCTCACACCTGTAATCCCAGCGCTTTGGGAGGCCGAGGTGGGCTGATCACTTGACATCAGGAGTTTGAGACCAGCCTGGCCAACATGGTGAAACCCCATCTCTACTAAAAATACAAAAACTAGCTGGGTGTGGTGGTGCACACTTGTATTCCCAGCTACTTGGGAGGCTGAGACGGGACATTCACTTGAACCTAGGAGGTGGAGGTTGCAGTGAGCCAAGATCATGCACTCTTGCCTAGACAACAGAGCAAGACTCTATCTCAAAAAGAAAAAAGAAAAAAGCAAGCACCATCAAGATGAGGAAAAATTTATCAATTAACTCAACCAAGTAAAAATTTGGGGTCTGAGAAATACCCTGTTTAAAAGACAAAGTATAGCCTTGGAGAAAATATTTGCAAACAACATATTCAACAAAGAACTAGTATCTATAAAATATAAAGAAATCTGAGACTCAGTAATTAAATAACACAATTAGAACTCAGCAAAAGACACAAATAGGTATTTCACTGCAGAGAATTGACAAATAAGAATACAAATAATTTAGTTACTAGGAAAATGCAAACTAAAACCACATGAAATATAATATACACCTATCAGAATGGCTAACACAGGCCAGGTACAGTGGTTCACACATGTAATACCAGGCCTTTGGGAGGCCAAGGCAGGTGGATCACTTGAGCCCAGGAGTTTGAGATCAGCCTGAGAAACATGGCAAGAACCTGTCTCTACAAAAAAATATGAAAATTAGCCAGGCATGTGGGCATGCACCTGCAGTTCCAGCTACTCTGGAGGTTGAGTTGGGAAGGTCACTTGAACCCGGGAGGCCAAGGTTGCAGTGAGCCATGATCATGCCACTTCCTGCACTCCAGACTACATGACAAAGGGAGACCCTGTGTCAGAAAAAAGAAAGAAAAGAAAAGAAAGAAAAAAGAATGGCTAAAACAAAAATTAGCAAAAACACTGCATGCTAGGGAAGATGTGGAGACACTGGATCACTTATACATTGCTGGTAGGAATGTAAAAGAAGAGAGAGACACTCTGGAATAACATTTCAGCAATTTCTAAAATAACTGAACTGTAATTACCACACAACCTAGCAGTAGCGCTCATGTTATATTTCAGTTATTAATGAAGGTATTGCCATAAATGCAATCTGTATTTACTAAGCACCTATATAACTCCATACGTATTCATATATAGTTGCAAAAATATATAAAAGTAGAAATAGTAATATTCAATGAATTGGCCACATATTAGTGTCTCGTGATATAAACAACATTATACTACCATTGACTTACTACTATATTTTCATAAGGCATTTGAAATTAATTCTTTTGTTTCTAATTTAAGTATAGTTGATTATGGGTGGGTGGAAAGGGAGAGAGAGTCAGAGAAGAAGTGAGCAAATGAATAACTGAGAGGATTCACTCATATCGTATTTATGGTCTATGTAGTGCCAATCATACTGAAGAGCTAGACAAACATAACAATTAGGAAGTTTATATCCTATGGAGGGAGAAAGACAACAGATAAGTAATCAATAAGTAAATTCAATAGCTATAGATTTTTTAAGTGCTCTATATTAAAAAGTCATAAGAGAGAATAACAAATTTTAGCACTTTAGTAGTCAACAGGGAAGGCAAGAACAGGAAAATCACATCAAATAAGTTCATATCCCTAATCAGCAATATTAATGCAAAATACATGAAATTTCATATGCCATAATGCTGATATAATTTCACCTGGATCTTATGAGACTAAGATCCAGGTGATGCATGGTTGAAGAGCAGAAAAGAAGGCACCCTTTTTGAGGGTAGGGGTTTCAGAAGAAACCCACCCCTATATCCTCAAATCCCTTCTTACTAAGATCTCTTATGTTTCTATAGGTTGCCACTCAGGAGGAAAGGACATTAAATAGTTTATTATACAAGTCAATGTGAGAACCAGTAACAGTAGGTGTGAAAATATACCAAATTCTGGATTTTCTAAAAACTAGATAATAAGCTAAGTCACTTGAGGGTGAAAATACTATAGGGATGCAAACTACAGGTGTCAATTTTAGATATTGTGGGGCCAGTTCATAGTAATCTTAGGTGCCAAGGACTTTTACATGTGATTCAATAGGGAAAGATGTCCATTAAAGGCTGTAGTGAGAAGAAAATGATGACATCATTTAAAATTTCAAACAGTATCAGACGAATACAGTGAAATACATACGAAAGAAGAAGGATTTGATAGTTAATATGTCAACTTAAGTGGGTTAAGGAATACCCACATTAGCTAGTAAAACATTTTGGGGTGTCTCTGTGAAACTGTTTCCAAAGTACAGGCAATCTGCCCTCATCAATGTGGGAAGGCAATCAGCTGGATCCTTGCTAGCCCAGATAGAACAAAAATGTCAGAAAAGGGCCAATTTGCTCTCTTATGGAGCTAGGACACCAATCTTCTGCCTTTAGATAGCAGAGCTCCAGATTCTCAAGCCTTACTCCAGGACTTCTATGAGCAGCCCCCAGTTCTTAGGCCTTCAGCCTCCATAATTGTGAGAGCTGATTCCCGTGATAAATCCCCTCTTATATATTGGATCTGTTTCTCTGGAGAGTCTTAACACAAGGGAACACTAATAACCCATATCACATATTTCCATTTGGAGGGACAATGGTAGAACAACACTCCTGGACCTTCCTTAGTGAGTTTGGAAAAGGGAACTGAATAGGCGTCTCAACCTTTTCTTCCATTTTTTCTTCTGAAACCCTTACCCTCAAAAAGGGTGCCTTCTGTTCTGCTCTTCAACCAGGCATCACAAAGCCTGACTCCAGAAGACTCAAATTGTCCAAATATGAAAATAACTGGGTAGGTAAATCCATTTAATTTGGGATGAATCATTAGCACTCTACCTGTCAACAAGTCTATGCCATATTTTTCACTTCATCAGTAATAAATGTTATATTTTTATTTGTATCAGTCTGTTACATATGTCTCCCCATTGCTTCCGAACTTTGTTGAGAAAGAGAGGCATTGTTCTTGAGCCACCTAAAATCCTAAAACAATGTTTTTCTGACACATCTAAAAATGTCTAATACCCCAATAAAAATGGCATGAGCTAATAAACAACCACCAAGTGGAATTAAATCAATATCAACTATAAGCACATCGGACGTCATCAAGAATAAATGGCTTTCTTACTGGTAGAATTTTACAGTGCCAATAAATTTTGGAATGACATGACAAATTGGAATTTGTATCCAAAGCAAACATTTGATTAACCTTCTTTTGTTTTGTAACTACTGCACGGAAAGTGTAGACTGCTGACAACTGATATCTCCCAGGTAGAAAATGGTTTTTATCTTCTTAAGCCTAACTTTTCTGAGTCACTCTGTGCACAAATCTATCATCTGGATGGTTAGGGACAGAAGACAAGAGGCCAATCTGCATTTCAGCCAGGTACTGTGTACTGCCATCTGAGCTTTCTCTGTGCTATGTTCTACTGACTGAAACCTGGATCCAGTTTGGAGCCTTCCTATTAAATCACTTTTGAGGCTAAAGTTTTCTATGTTTTCGACCAGTGGTCCCCAACCTTTCAGGCACCAGGGACTGGTTTCATAAAAGACAATTTTCCCATGGACCAGGCAAGGGGTGTATGGCTTCAGGATGAAACCATTCCATCTCAGGTCATCAGACATCAGATAGATTCTCATCAGGAATGCGCAGTTCACAATAGGGTTCACACTCCCATGAGAATATAATGCTGCCACTGACCTGACAGGAGGCAGAGCTCAGGAGGTAAAGTTGGCTCTCCTGCTGCTCATCTCCTGCTATGCAGCCAGGTTCCTAATAAGTCACAGACAGGTACCGGTGCACAGCCCAAGGACTGGGGACCCCTTTTTGAGATCAAACAAGAGCTGTATTAAACGTGCAGTGTGTATACTGCCAAAATAAGCCAATGGTTTTAGGAGTTTATTCATCCAACAAGGATTTATTGAATAAGTTATATGTATAAATGGCTGGGGATTTAACAGTGGTCTAGATGTGATATTGGCTTTCAAGGAACTTGAAGAAGCTCACTGGTAAGTGCACTGGTAAGTATTTTAAGAGACTATTTATTAAAGTATTATAGGGAATTAGAAAAGGAAAATATTTCCTACTTGGCAATTTGAAAAATATTTTGAGGAGGAAGAGGTGTTTGAAATAAGAACTTGAAGGCCTGTCATTTTAGACATTCAGAGATTGCTATTCAATATTGATTATAATGTTGAAGGGGGCATTTCAAATAATCTTCTACTTGAGATAGTCTGCAATAGATGAAGCCCTTCTCCAGATAAATATCATCTTCCTATTTTGAGTACTGTCTCTGATATCCTGATCTCTATTTAATAGACTTTCTTTGTAAGAAAAAAAATTGTATATACAAGTATAGTTATTCATAAAACCTCAGGAAATTCATCAACTTTGGGGTGAGAAACACTGATTTAGAACAAAAACTGTTATTAATGGAAAACTATTGTACATATATATATATAGTACCTATACAGGTACTATATATATATATAGTATCTATATATATGTGTGTATATATATGTGTATGTATATATATATGTATATGTATATGTGTGTGCGTGTATATATATATATGTATACAGTATTTTTTACTCTCCTCACTTTGGAATTCAGGCACAACTGATCAGCATTAATATTAACACAGAGACCTTAAGACTGACCACACAGACTATTATAACCAGACTCTGGTATAACATCACATGACAGACAGCAGGCTCTGAAAGTAATCAAAGTATTTTACCCTGAAATATATTTCTTTGATGTATTTTGAAAAGACCCTGAAAAGCTGTTTCATGTTGGGGAAAGCTACATTCTTAGTGCATATCCTTCCCCTTCCAGGACTTTCCCTGATCCAGGAGAGATTTAACTAAGAGTCTGGTACCTCTTAGGGTCTGGTAAGAGACATTTACTTTCTATTCTGTCTGCAGCCTGCCACCTGGAAGCTTCATCTACATAACTAGAACCTTGGCTACCACAAGGTCCATTATCATAACTACAAACATTTCCTTCTGCTGACCTCATCTCTTCAGTCAGACCTTAACCCTGTCAACCAACTGCCAATCAGGAAATCTTTAAATCTACCTATTACCTAGAAGCCCCCTGCCACATGCTTCAGGTTCTTCCACCTTTCTGGACAAAACCAATGTATTTCTTACATGTATTGAATGATGTCTGCCTGTAACTTCTGTCCCCCTAAAATGTATAAAATCAGTCTATAACACTGGGAATGTGTTCTCTGGACCTCTTGAGATTGTGCCTTGGGCCTTGGTCACTCATACTTGACTAAAAATAATTTTTTTCCAATATGTTACAGAGTTTGACTGTTTTTCTTCAACAACTGGTTCAATGACATGTAAGAGGAAATTAATAATAACTCAAGTAAAAGAGAGGTTCAGGAAAAAAAAATCCTAATAAACAACCCAGGACTGGTATAGCAGTTCTATAGTCATCAATTAAATATTTAGGCTTCTTCTACCTCATTCTTCCACTATTCTAGAATAGCATTTTTATCTTCAAGATCATCACGTGGTCCAAGATGACCACTAAAGCTCCAGCCATCAAGTCTGCATTCCAGGCAGCAAAAGGAAGGAACAGGAGGACAGCACAATCCCCAGCTCAATCATTTCTCTTTAAAGAGACTTCTCCAAAGTCTCCCGGTAATAATTCTGATTATTGAACAAAATTTAGCCACATGGCCATATTGGTTGTGAATGGCTAGCAATTAAGTATTTTATCTAGGCACATAGTTGCCCAAAATAAAATTGGTGTTCTCTTATTAAAGTACAAAGAAAGAAAGGATATTGGTTGGCAACCAGCAGTTCCTTCTAAAATCAACCCTCAACACTAAGTACTCAAACCAACAATAAAACTATTGTGGCGGAAATCACTGGAAGAATATTCTAAAAATAAGAGTTCTAGTTAATGAGAAGACACCAACTAGATCTGTGTGTGGTTTGGGTCTCCAGCCCTGTAAAATGAGGCAGGCCAGAAATGAGAATGCTTCCAAGACAAAACTTTTAGAAAGTTTTCCTGAAGAAGCTAAAACATTATCTCATAACCTTATGTCCTGAGGAATGGCATTTTCGTAAGTAAACTCTTCCAATGTCCAGAATAATCTAGTTTAGATTCTGCAATGATATTAGAGTAGTCCCACTGATTAAATTATTTTAGAGCAGGTACTCATTTGTTTCAAAAAAATAAAAATAAAAAGAAACAAAATGGAACAAGAAAGAAGTTATTTTGAGAGTTGAGTATGGATAGCAACTTTATTACCTTGGTACTCAGAGAAAGTATGACACACTGTATATTATCTTCTTGCTACTTGGGTTGAAGGATGGAAACGCACAATTAAAATCAAACATTTATGTCTATCATTTAAGAACTTTAAGATACTAATAGTAAAATGTGCAGCTGTGTATAAGAACTACCATTTATGCAAGTAAAATATTCAATCAATAAAAACAGTCCTTAATGCCCCCAGGATAATCAATTTTTTTATGTTCATAGAATTAAATCTGTTTAACTATATAACCATCAAGTCTTTGTACTATCTTCCTATAAAAACTTCATATATTAAAATGACTTTACACAATACTGTTTGAACTATAAACTATCACACTTTGCATTTGTTAATTAGGGTACCAGCATTTGGTTCTTCCTAAACGTTATTAAGAAAGACAGCTAATCCAAGTTTATCTGCTTCGTTCTTCTCCTTCATTTATTGTAGTCTTAAATGGAAGAACCCAAAGTGTCATAAAAAGAGATTAAAAAACTAAGTAGAAAATTTGATAATGAGCAATACAACTAAGAATTTTCTTCCCTATTATTTCAACAAAGAGTAAAAAGTGTCTACTACAGATTACATGGTCACCGATGTTATCTGTAAAATATGGAAAACGAAGATGAGAAGAAATGGCTGCTTCCAGCTCTGGGATCTCCAAAACAATATACCTAAAAATAGCTCTGCTCTCTTATTCTGTCAATTTGGAGGACTGAATGAAAGCCCCAGTTGTCAACTGGGTGTGACATCTCAGTTCCACCGTCTATAGATTACGCCCCCAGATCCATGATAAGCCTGCAGGACTGAGCCCCCAAATCTGACCCACTATCCCAACTTCCAGTCTCTCTGAAATTTGGGACACGTTTGGAAGCAAAGGCACAAATGCTATAAAACAAGTGCTATAATAAAAGAGTACAAAATATCTGCAAGGTGTATGATGCCATCCTTGACATCAAAATCAAACAGTATTTACTAAGCAGCTATTGTATAAAAGCCACGGTGCTAGAAACCCAGGAAGCAACATTTCCTGCCTTCAGGGAGATTTCAACTGAGTTATTATTGAATAAATGCAGAAGGGCGCTTAGATATTTTCTTGAAAATAAATCAAAATACAAACAATGTGATATAGCCTAAATTGTCTCATTTTCTGATTCACAAATAAGTAAAAAGATATCAAAGACTTAAGACAATCATTGCCTGAAAAGTTTACAGTATAGATTTGTGAAACAAAGTAAAAGCTTATAAAATGACTCACAAATAGTCACAGAGAGGAAAGCGATACAAAGCACCAGACTGATATGAAACCATGGCAAGGCAGTCTGCTCCTTGACAGAAGATTCAGGGAAGAGTAGATTTTCTAGTTTTACCAAAGTATTTAAATTATGAGACTAAATATGTCTTTAGAGGCATTTCCACCATACTTAACATCAAAAGCCACAAATACGAAAACTATAATTAAAGAGATTTGAACTACACATGAAAATACAGGTGAGATATGATAGTTCAAAACGAATAATACAAAGTTTGAAAATAATTTTTTAGCCTATGAGGATCTATAAAAGTTTTTGACAGTAATATCTCTTTTATTAGACATCTCTTTTTATTATGCAACAGTATGTTTTCTCCTAGTTTATTGTGAAAGTGCTTACATATTTGGAAAAATATTTTTTAAGTATAATAATCACCAATATACCCAACATTTAGATTCAGTAGCAGTTGATATTTTACTATATACACACATCTATATATACACATGTATTTTTTCTCTTCATGACAACTGTTGACTCATTAGAGAGTAAGGCATCTATCTGGTAAGGAGACTGATTGTATAAAAATTTTCAATCTAATTGGCTGGGCATGGTGGCTCACGCCTGTAATCTCAGCACTTTGGAATACCAAGGCGGGTGTATCACGAGGTCAGGCATTCGAGACCAGCTTGGCCAACACAGTGAAACCCCATCTCTATTTAAAAAAAAAAATATATATATATATATTCAATCTATTACTCTTTATTACTCTTGTGTAATTCAATTCTTCAATTTTTACAACTAGATTTCTATTGATATTCATAAATTCATGCATTTTGGGGTGAATTTGTTCACAATAAGCTGTTTCCTACAGACATTTCTGAATATCTACTATGTGCTGGGTGATATGGGGGACAAAAAGAGGTATATTAGACACAATATACACTTTTTTTCTTTTTTTTTTTTTTTTTGAGATGGAGTCTTGCTCTGTCGCCAGGCTAGAGCACAGTGGCACAGTCTCGACTCACTGCAACCTCCGCCTCCTGGGTTCAAGCGATCCTTCCGCCTCAGCCTCCCGAGTAGCTGGGACTACTGGTGCGTGCCAAATGCCCGGTTAATTTTTTGTATTTTCAGTAGAAATGGGGTTTCACCATGTTGGCCAGGATGGTCTCGACCTCTTGACCTCGCGATCCACCCGCCTCGGCCTCCCAAAGTGCTGGGATTACAGGCCTGAGCCACTGCGCCCGGTCCACAATATACACTTTTAAATGTCTTGTTCTATTGATTTTCCAGATTGATTTAGGCTCTGAAGAAGTATATTTCTTGCTTTCACATAAGAGATTCTACCCTCTTTGGAGGACTGATTTTTCCCCCTATTCTTTCTTTAATTGGAAATTTGTCTATACTAAAGAAGGTGATATATTGGTCTCTAGATCTAGGTAATTCTGTCAACTTGGAGGCCTGAACAAGAGCCTCTTGGTCCCTTAACACAGTACTTTGGAAACTAAGAAATAATTTCTGTGTTTCATTTCAGCTGAGGTTCTCATTTCAACCACCAAGGAAGACAAGTACAGCATATGGGAATGAGAAAATAAAGAGTGGGTTTGATTTGAAAACTGATTGCCTTTAATTCATGACCACATTTCACTGTGAGGTTTTTCCTATAAAATATATTTAATAATACATACAAAGTAGACAAAATAACTTACAATGCAACATATATTCCGGAGTTCAAGCTATTTTCCATGTTTGCATAATGTTGCTTAGTGCCCAAATATAAAACTGTAAAAGAGTTCTGTATTGGCATAAAGGAGGAGAAAACAGGCATTTCCACCATACCTGGAGACATGCGTTTTTGAAAGACTTTACTCTTTGTAAAATTATAACCCCAAAATATGGCTTATGAGGAAAAACAAATTTTTGGTAGGTCACTAAAACCCCTCACAACTCCAAAACAAGAACATTAACAAAGACAGTTATTAATGCCTCCCTAAGAAATTATGTTGGATAACCTAGGTAGGCAGCTGAGCATAGTCGGAGACTGCCTAGGTAGTACTTTAAAGTACACAAAACCGTAAGAGTGGGTGTGATGGTTTTCTGCAGAAAGCAGTAGGCTTTGAGTCAGTAGGCCTTCTGCTAATGTGGGCCCAGGAGGAAGCACGGCCTGCACTAGCAGAAAGCCCTGCTCAGATGAGAGTGTACCTTTGAGGGGAAAAGCTCCTCGTGCAGATGCTCAGGGTTGGTTTGTTTTCTTTTTTCCTCTCTGTAAGTAGAGTTGAAAATACACTTGTCTATGTGGCTATTACCTGAGAGGTTTTTGTTTTCTTTCCTGGTGGAGATTTCTGCTATTTCAGAAACCTCTGTATAGGAAAATATCATATAAGCTGATATGACTTCCACATTCCCCTATCTACAATTTGGTTATTAGTGGTGGTAGACAAATATAAAATGGCAGAATAGACTGTATGTTTTATGTATCACATACACACATCCTTTTTACAGTAAAAGTCAAACAGGCAAGATAGGCTGGGCTCTCCCTGGTATTCTTTAGAGAAAATGAAAATGAATAAAACAGACAATGTTGGAAGGGAGGAAAGTAGAAAGAAAGGGAGGGAAAAACGAAAAGACTAAATCCCATCATCTTTTTAAACAGCTAAATATGAGGCTTATTCTAAGCACAAACATTATATTCCATAGAAACTAGAGTACCCAGAGAAAACCCAAGACATGAGGAGAATGTGTGAACTCCACACTTTTTTCCTCAAACTTATAAAGAGATGACGTTAAGCAAAAGGATGTTATGTCAGGACCTGCTGTACATTTTCCTAGCAAACACGAACTTAGATTGATAATTGTCAAACCTCTGCATCTAAACAGCTTAGATAATTACCAGTAGCTGTATCTGAAGGATAAGTGAACATAAAATGTGCATTTTGGCTAATGCCCAAAGAAGTAAAACTGTATTAGGGATAATTATGGATAGTTTAATTGCTTTGAGGGTGTTAATTGGCAAGGTACACACAAGAAGGGAATCCTAGAAACTAGAAGTGTCTTAATCTGTGTTGTTCAGCCACAGGTTTGCTAAGTTGGCTTTCTATTTTTGGTCATAAAATTCACACAGTCATAATTTAACTCTCTAAATTTATTTTGATGAACAAATGTAACTTATTGGTACATGTCATTTGTTATTGCAAAAGTTAATTGACTACTAAATGCTAATATTATTTCCTTCCAACCCTATGTGCCAGATTCCATAGGAGACTGGAAAACAAAAGGAAAGCATGAACAACAGTTTATCAAGTATTTCAAAAATTACAAAGGTGTAAGAAGAAAGAGATCAATATCAATGCAATATCCAGCCAAAGGCTTTTAAACTTTATTGAAGTCACAATCTCTCATACAAAACAAACAAAACAAAACAAAACAAAAAAGAGTCAGACACACATTTTAGTTTAGTTTGAAGGAAATAATATATGGTAAAGAGTATTTGAAATGCTGGTAGTATCCTAAGGAATATAATGGACTGGGGCTTTTTGAAGGCAACAAGTATGTATTTATCTCTAAATCCCCTGGCAATACATAATTGTTCTGGGGTGGATGGAAGGATGAATGATTGGCTGGTAAGTCGGTTGCATAGTAGAAAAGGAGGGAAGGGAAATTTGGTTGCTGGACAAAATGTAGTTTTCCCTCTTGTTAGTTTCTTAAATTAAGTTTAAACAATAACCCTCCCAACTACAACGTGGCAATACTTGTAAAAGCAAATATATTGGAGTAAAGATAAACATAATTATAAATAAGCAGAGCTAAGAATCAGAATCAGAAATGATATGTTTATAAAAAAGAAAAATGATTTTTACATTAGCAATTTTACCAACAAATTGGCTACCACTGGCAAAATACACTGTGTGAAACCCCAATAATTATATTTAGTAATGTTCTTAAAAACTTCCCCCTGTGGATCTCTAGTGATGCCTCAAAAGCTGCTAGATGAGAAAAAATGTGGGCAGAAGGTAGTAAGAATTTGGTAGTCCATTTCAACTAGGCTACAAATTTCTACCTGATAATTACAAAAGAAAGGATCTCCCAACTTATTTTTTTAAAAAAGAAAACAAATATATATGATAACATAAATATGTTATTTAATAAAATCTTGAGGTTCATTAAAAACAGTTTGGAGAAAACCAGGACTCTAACTCTTAATTCAACACTCTAAATGGTCCATTTTTGCCCACTCTGGTAAAATGGCCAATCTTTCCAATATTCTTCAGTTATCAAACATGAAGGCTAATCCATTCCTTTACAGTGGTACTCAAACAAATATGTTATTCAGAAAACATATAAAATTTATCAAAACAGTAACAAAAACAGCCAAATTGGTATACTGACAAAACAAATACTTGTCAGATATTGATTTTCATTTTTAAGTTGGGTTTTTGGTGTTTTACAATTAAAAAAAATATATATCCAGATTTGATTTGGGGGGTAAAACTGTAGAATAAATATTATTTATTTAATATATATATTTATATATTTATAATGATAATATTTATATATTATAAACACACATAATTGTAGAATTATATATATTAATTATATATATTTTATATAAATATATAATTTAACTGTAGAATTTTATATATATACATATATATATATTCATATATATATGTATATATATATATATATATATATATATATTCTTTTCTTTATTTTTTGAGACAGAGTCTTACCCTGTTGCCCAGGCTGGAGGTGCAGTGGTACAATCTCAGCTCACTGCAACCTCTGCCTCCTGGGTTCAAGTGATTCTCCTGCCTCAGCCTCCTGGGTAGCTGAGATTATGGGCATGCACCACCATGCCTGGCTAACTTTTGTATTTTCAGTAGAGACAGGGTTTCACCAAGTTGGTCAGGCTGATCTCGAACTCCTGACCTCATGATCCACCCGCCTCAGTCTCCCAAAGTGCTGGGATTTCAGGCGTGAGTCACTGCACCCAGCCAGTATTATAGTTTTCTATAAGACTTGAGTTAAATTCTCTGCTCTTTACATTAGTGAACACCTGTTTTTTACTATCATATTAAAATCATTCAAAAATCCAAATATTTCACTATTCCAGAAGTTCCTCTTGATTCAACTAAATGTAAGACTATTATAGGCTCAGGGTACACAGAAAAATACAGTTAAGGAGCATAACACGCCAGCAAGACAGCAGCAGTTCCTTTCTGTGGTTGTCCTTGTAGTGGTTGACACAGCCTTCTGGGTGACAGTTCAGATACAAGGAGACAAGAGTCACATTTGTCCTGTGCTTGAGTCACCCTGGTTTATAAGCCTCATCCCCCATAGGAGTCAATATTTCCTTAGCAATTCCATATAAATTGCTTCCAGGGTCCCCACATGAAATACACAATTATAAGAGTGACTGCATGCCAGGGAACCCAAAGCATCACAGCACAATCTAGTATTCATAGGCCATTTACAGTTCCTTTTTATTCCAATGCAATTTACAAACCGTGAGTTATTTTTACATTAAGAAATATTGTCTAGCAATATAATTGGACTTCCTGTCTTATCAGGTTAGCAGGTTGTCAGTGTTTTAAGATTGTCTTATTGTTCTAATAAGCATGTAGTGGTATCTCATAGTTATTTTCATTTCTCTGATGACATACGGTGTGGAGCATCTCTTCGTATAATTATTTGCTGTCTGTATATCATCTTTTCATATAATTATTTGCGATATATCTTTTTAAATAAAATATCTGTTAAAGTTTTAAAAACTTAGCAGATTTTTAAAATCTGTTGTTTGTATTCTGATTATTGGGTTTTAAGAGAGTTCTTTGTAGATTCTGCTAAAAGTCCTTTATCAGACATGTCTTGGCAGTGTTTTCTCCCAGTTTCTGGCTGTTCTTTTCATTTTCTTGATAGTATCTTTTTGCAGAGAAAACATTTTAATAATGTTCACCCTATCATCAGTTCTTTCTTTCATAGATCTTGCCTTTGGTGTCATATCCAAAATGTCATAACAAAAACCAATGTCATCTAGATGGTATTAGTCCATTCTCATGCTGCTATGAAGAAATACCCAAGACTGGATATTTTATAAAGATGAGAATTTAATCGACTCACAGTTTCACATGGTTGGGGAGGCCTTAGGAAACTTACAATAATGGCAGAAGGCATCTCTTCACAGGGTGCCAGGAAAGAAAATGAATGCCAGCAGGGGAAATGCCAGACACTTATAAAACCATCAGATCTCATGAGAATTGACTCAGTATCAGGAGAACAGCATTGGGGAACCGTCCCTCCCATCCCCCGCCATGATTCAATTACCTCTCAGAGAGGTCCCTTTTACAACACATGGGGATTATGGGATTACAATTCAAGATGAGATTTAGGTAGAAACACAGCCAAACCATACCATTCTGCCCCTGGCCTGTCCCAAATTTCATTTTAAAACACAATCATGCCTTTCCAACAGTCCCCCAGTCTTAGCTCATTCCAGCATTAACCCAAAATTCCAAGTTCAAAGTGTCATCTGACAGAAGGCAAGTCCCTTCTGGCTATGAGTTAGTAAAATCAAAAGCAAATTAGTTACTTCCTAGATAAAATGGGAGTACAGGCACTGGGGAAATACACCAATTCCAAATGGGAGAAATTTGCCAGAACAAAGAGGCTGAAGCCCCATGCAAGTCCAAAACCTAATAGGGCAGTCATTAAACCTTAAAGGTCCAAAATCATCTCCTTTAACTCTATGTCTTACATCCAGGTCTTGCTGATGCAACAGGGGGGCTCCCACAGCCTAGAACAGCTCCACCCCTATGGCTTTGCAGAGTACAGCCCCCCTCCTGCCTGCTTTCAACAGCTAGTATTGAGTGTCTGTGGCTTTTTCAGGTGCATGGTACAAGTAGTCCATGGGTCTACCATTCTGGGGTACAGAGGATGGTGGCCTTCTTCACACAGCTCCACTAGGCAGTGCCCCAGTGGGGACTCAGTGTGGGGGTTCCAACCCCACATTTCCCTTCCACACTGCCTTAGCAGGGGTTCTCATTGAGGCCTTTGTCCCTGCAGCAAACTCTTGCCTGAACATCCAGTTGTTTCCACACATCTTCTGAAATCTAAGTGGAGGTTCTCAAACCTCAAGTTTTGACTTCTGTGCATCCACAGGACCAACACCACTTGGAAGCTGCCAAGGCTTGAGGCTTGCACCCTTTGAAGCCATGGCCTGTGCTATATCTTGGCCCCTTTTAGCCATGGCTGGAGTGGCCGGGATGCAGGGCACCATGTCCCTAGGCTGCATAGAGCAGGGGGTCCCTGGGCCCAGTTGAATAAACCACTTTTCCCTTCTAGGCCTCCGGGCCTGTCATTAGAGGTGAAGGTCTGTGATATGCCTTGGAGACAGTTTCCCCATTGTTGTGGTGATACATTCAGCTCCTCATTACTTAGGAAAATTTCTGCAGCCAGCATGAATTTCTCTCGAGAAAATGGGGTTTTCTTTTCTATCACATCATCAGGCTGCAAATTTTTCCAAACTTTTATGATCTGCTTCCTCTTGAACACTCTGCCACTTAGAAATTTCTTCCATCATGTATTGTAAATCAGCTTTCTTGAGTTCACAGATCTCTAGGACAGGTGAAAAATGCTGCCTTTCTCCCTGCTAAATCAAAGCAAGAGTCACCTTTGCACCAGTTCTCAAGAAGTTCCTCATCTTCATCTGAGACTACCTCAGCCTGGACGTCATTGTCCATATCACTATCAGCATTTTGGTCAAAACCATTCAAAAAGTCTCTAGGAAGTTCCAAACTTTCTCATATATTTCTATCTTTTGAGCCCTCCTAACCGTTTCAACCTCTGTTACCCAGTTCCAAAATTGTTTCCATGTTTTTGGCTATTTTTATAGCAGCACCCCACTCTCTGCAGTACCAATTTACTGTATTATGTTCTCACACTGCTATGAAGAATACCAGAGACTGAGTATTTTATAAAGAATAGAGGTTTAATTGACTCACAGTTCCACATGGCGGGGCTGGTCTCAGGAAACTTACAATCATGGCAGAAGGTACCTCTTCATAAGGTGGCAGGAGAGAGAATGTGTGCCAGCAGGGGAAATGAGAGATGCTTATAAAACCATCAGATCTTGTGAAAACTCACTATCATGAGAACAGCATGAGGGAAATCACTCCCATGATTTAATTACCTCCTACTGGGTCCCTCCCACAATACATGGGGATTATGGAATTACAATTAAAGATGAGCTATGGTTGAGGACACAGTCAAACCATATCATAGATTTTCTCCTTGTTATCCTCAAGAGGTTTTGGGTTTTTTTTTTTTTTTTTTTTTTTTTTTTTTTGTGCAGGGTGTAAGTCTGTGTCTAGATTCTTTTTGTTTGTTTCTTACATGTTGATGTTCTGTTGTTCCAGCACCACTGTTGAAAAGACTATCTTGGCCAGGTGCAGTGGTTCACTCCTGTAATCCCAGCACTTTGGGAGGCCAAGGCAGGTGGATCACTTGATCAGGATTTTGAGACCAGCCTGGCCAACATGTGAAATCCCATCTCTACTAAAAATACAAAAATGGACAGATATGGTGGTGTGCACCTCTAATGCTAGCCACTCGAGAGGGTGAGACAGGAGAATTGCTTGAACCTGGGAGGCGGAGGTTGCAGTGAGCCAAGATAGCACCACTACACTCCAGCCTGTGTGACAGAGGGAAACTCCGTCTCAAAAAAAAAAAAAAAAAAAGAAGAAAGACTATCTTTTACTCCTTTATAAAAGATTAGCTGACTACATTGATGTGGATATACCTCTGGGCTCTCTGTTCTGATCCATTTGTCTGTTCTTTCAACAATACCACACTGTCTTGATTTCTGTAGCTTAAGTATTTCTTGAAGTAGAGTCAGTCAATTGACTACTTTGTTTTTCTCCTTCCCTGTTGAAATGGCTATTTTGGATCATATAAACTTTAGACTCAGTAAGTACAGATCCACAAAATACCATGCTGGGATTTTGATTGGGACTACATAGAATCTATAGATCATTTGGGAAGAACTGACATCTTCACAATGTGGAATTTTCCTATGTATAAACATGAAATATATTGCCATTTATTTAGTTATTTTATCAGAGTTTTGAAGTTTTCTTCAGATAGACCTCGTACATATTTTGTTAAATTTATATCAAAGTATATCATTTTTGGGGTGCTAACATAAATGGTATTATGTTTTTAATTTCAAGTTCCATTTGGTCATTGATGATATACCGGAAAGTTAGTCATTTACTTTTTTATGTTAACCTTGTATCCTGCAACTCTGTTAAAATTACTTATTAGATCCAGGAGTTCTTATGTTGATTTTTTGGAATTTTCTACATAGACAGTCACGTCATCTCCAAGAAAAGACAGTTTGATTTCTTTCTTTCCAATCTGTATACTTTTACTTTTTCTTGTCTTGTTGCATTACCTAAAACATCAAGTATGATGTTGAAAAGCAGTGGTAGGAGAAGATATCCTTGCTTTGTTTCTGATCTTAGTAGGAAAACTTTGAGATTCTCACCACCAAGTATGATGTTAACTGTAGGGTTTTTGTAGATTTTTTTTTTTTATCAAAGTTGAGGAAGCTCTTATCTATTCTTAGTTTGTAGAAAGATCTTATCATGAATGAGTGTTGAATCTGTCAAATGCTTTTCTGCATCTATTGAGATAATTGTCTAATTTTTTTTCTTCAGCCTACTGATGTGATAAATTATATTAATTGATATTTGAATGTTGAACCAGCCTTGGGTACGTGAGGTAAATCCCAATTGGTGGTGGTGGTGTATAATTATTTTTATACATTGATTCCATTTGCTAAGATTTTGAAGAGGATTTTGCTTCTGTGTTTATGAGAAATTTTGGTTTGTAGTTTTATTTTCTTGTAACGTGTTTGTCTGATTTTGGTAGTGTGAGAAACATGCTCACCTGTCCAAACCCAAAGAATGGACTCAAAGGCATGAAGAAAAGCAGAAGCAAGACTTTTAATGGTGGTCTTGCAACATCTGGTGTCTGGTAGACAGGCATACCCAGGGCAGCTACAACAGGTAATTTATCTCCTAGCATGTAAATGTCTCCCCCAGTTTCTCATTGGTTGAGTACTAGGGGGTTACAATCTTCCCGGGCATCACCTAAGTTTCATTATCACCCTTGTAAGATTATACTCTGGTTTTCTTCTCCACTTAAGTTTCGATTTCCCAAGAATGAAACTCTCTTGCCATATGTAGGCTGAACCCTCCTCTACATTCTGTTCACTTATTGTGACCTGCAAGGTGCATGAGCTGTGTGGCTTGTTACAGTCACAGGCTGGCTTCCAGGGCTTAGATTTATCATGCCTTGAAAATGGACCATTTCACATGTTTTCTCATAGTAGTGACCAAATTTAAAGTTAAAAATGTTCATTTGTTTAGTCAAATGAGAAAAGGTTTAATAGTAACTTGTTTCCCGGGTCAAAAAGATAAAAGGCTAAATAAATGGTAACAATGGATAAAATTATTTGAATATTATGTTTGTCTCTTAAAAAAGAAAACCTATATAGTTTTTTTGATATTTAAATGGAGAAACAAAACAAATATTATTGAAATGGTTGATGCTTTCTAGTCATAGACTATGCCAAAGTAACAAAGATGGAAAAAAAGAACAAAGATGAAAGTCCTGTTGGGGAAAGAAAAAAGCTTACAGTAGAGAATATGCAGTTAAGATAAGCTTCTTCCATTGGTGTGGAAAGAAAAAAAAAGCCTTTTGCCAAAGCTGTGATCAAGATATTATATGGTAAAAACAAAAGTATAAATATAATTAGGAGCTAAATATGTTCATTACAGTATTACTCATAACAGCAAATATATAGAATCAGCATAAATGCCCATCAATGATAGACTAGATAAAGAAAAGTTGGTATACATAGACCATGAAATAATATTCAGCCATAAACAAGAATGAGATCATGTCCTTTGCCGGGATATGGATGGAGCTGGAGACCATTTCCTTAGCAAACTAACACAGGAACAGAACACCAAATGCTACATGTTCTCACTTGTAAGTGGGAGCTAAATGAGAACACATGGACTCATGGTGGGGAACAACACACACCGGTGCCTGTCAGAGGGTGAAGTGTGGCAGGAGAGAGAGAGGATCAGGAAGAATAACTAATGGATGCTGGGCTTAATATGTGGATAATGGGATGATCTGTGCAGCAAACTACCATAGCTCATGTTTACCTATGTAACAAAACTACACATCCTGCACATGTACCCCTGAACTTAAAAGTTGGAAATTAAAAAAAAAAGACACCTATATATCATGAAACTCACATTTTCATTTATTATTTTAAAAAGTAATTTAAGAGCATTTCTATGATATGCATACACACTACAAATGAACTGGAAGGTGGAATTCTAGCCCTCAATCCTCAGATCTATATCACATCTCAGACAAAGGTCTGCATTATGTGACCCTCTGAAATAAGAAAACATCAATAATGTACTTTTCTCACTTTGTACAATGCATTTTCCTTCTTCTTTAAAATGAAAGGATTTCAAGTCAATGCATCAACTATTTTAGTTTTTATAAATACATGGTAACTGCCCTTTCCCCCTCTTTAGATTATTGAATATAAAATAGCAAATATCTAAATGTATATTTAAGTTATTTTCTATAAAACATCTGACTGTTGATAATTCTCCTCTGTATCAATGCCCAAGCAACTATTTCAAAGTAATTTAAAAAGAGATTATATGTTTCAGCAAAATCTCCTGTTTGTTTTCTGGCCTACTAATAGCCTTTTATTAAGCAGCTGCTCCTACTGAGTTTACTGCCTTCTTGCTTGAATGGCCATAGCCTGTGATAAGTCAGCATTTTACACAGCTCATGAGATGTAGCACAGTTTAGGACTCAGTGATGGAAATTAGTCCCTCTCGAAGGATTAGAGCTAAAACAAACCAATCCTGGTATTAGTAAAATCATCCATGATTTCCCCCAAAATGCATAGACTGTGTACTTCTTTGCTTTTGCATTTTCACTTTCCTAGATTTCAAGAACTATATTCTGTGAATAAGAAATTCTAAGGGTAGAACATAGACCTTAAGTGTTGAAAATATGGGCCCTCAATCCTGACTAAATGCTTTATAACTAGGCTGCCATTCACCAGCTGTTTGATTAAAGACTCACTAAGACTCAGTTCTGCATATGTAAATAGAACACAAATATTTTGTTTTTAAGGTAGTTATAATTGTTAAATAAAATAATATATACATAAAGCACTTATCACAGTGCTTATCTCATGGGAAGCATGGAGTTTTATTGTCATCAATACAATAATAATTAATATTATTTGTATATGAACACAAAACATGGAATATCCAGCTAAGTACTCTTTCAGTATCTAATGAAACCTCATGTGTCATTTACAGTTGGTGCCTTCAATTTTGGCCTGAATCCTGTCCTTGGTTTTCTGCCACTGCCTTATAAAAGGCAAAAACATTTCTTATAAGGACAAGAGCCACTTTAGAAGCCAGATGCTTATACCTCTTTTGGTTGCCTGAGGAACCCAGCCTGTGCCTGACTGTACATTTATTTTTGTTCAATTTCATCTTATTGGTTTCAACCAGCTTTTTAGGCTGTAAAAACAATTCCAATCTTGCTTAGGGGTTCTACTCCATTAGTTACCCTTTCCAGCTGTGTTATTCTCAAATTTGAAAGCATATTGTCATCGAAAAAGTAGATAAAATGTTGATGAAGTTTAAACACAGCGTCTATAGCACATCCCCAGAACCTCTCAGTTATATGGACAACAAAGACTAATAATAAAAAATAAAACGATGCTAACAATTATTGACTATGTTTTTTATGTTTGCTAAGGTATACTTTACAGAGTATAAAAATTCACCTGTTATAAGTATATAATTCAAGAATTTTTACAATATTTACAGAATAGCACAATCATAATCACAATCCAATTTTAGAACTTTTCCATTACCTCAAGGAGATCCCTTGTGATCCTCTGCAGTCAACCCCCCACACACATCTCCAGTCCCAGGCAACTAGTATGCTACTTCCTGTCTCTCTATATTGGCGTTTTCTGGTCATATATAAACGAAATCATACAACGCATCTAGCTTCATTCACTTAGCAGAATGTTTCTGAGTTCCCCCTTGCTGTAGGATGCAGCAGTGCTTTGTTCCTTGTATTGCTGAACAGTGTAACATTGTATGGATGTGCCATGCAAACATGGTCCACATATAACCCCATTTTAATGTTTACAGCTTTCAGGCTGTGAATGCTGCACATTAGTATTCCTAGAGCAGAGAGGAAGAATCTGAAACTTGGAGAAACAAAAATTTACTCAAGAGCCTGCAGTGGAAAAGCCAAAATCTGCACCGACATTGGCCGACTCCACTTCCATGTGCTTAACCTACTCCGCCTCCAGTTTCATAAGAAAGTGCAAGCCCACAAAATCAGCTGAACTACTCATTATTATCCACATTTTCCACAAGGATACCATTAAAGTTGCTGCTGCATATCTTACTGAAGGCCAGCAGTCCTATCCTAAAGGAGTCCTCTGGCCCACCAGTCCTGAACAAAAAGGGATATTAATTTTGTGTGACTTATTTGGAGTAAATTTAGACTGCTTCTCAGGCCATTTAATACCAATGTTTTTCAAACTCAGATTTTATGGGCATTTGGCAAGTACTCTAAAACTACAATTACAAACTAGTCCTCAAGAACACCTTTTATATATTTTGCAGTCAGTATTTCAGAATTTTACCTATAACGACCTGAAATACCAAACAAAAGAAACTTGACCCACTGTATATAGCATACAAGTTAAGAGAAGGAAATTCAGACAGTTAGATTGCCAACGTTTGAATAGCAGGGCAATTTTGGACAAGTTAATCTCTCTGTGACTCAGTTTTCTCATCTTTGAAAAAACTCAATAAAAAGTTAGGCATTATTATTATTGCTATTTTTCCATTATTCTTGTTAATATAGAGCAGACAAGTGCATCCTGAACCACCAATAGCTTAAATCAAGGCAATTAAACAGTCAAACAAAAATAAGCATCAATTAAAAGGAATTGACATGGGAGACTGTCAGAGGAAAATGTATACAGGAAAATTTAAACATCTGTGCACTATCATTTGTTATGTTTTCAAATGAAACATATTGTAAAACATCCTTAGAGCCAAAGAAAATCAGTCTATTGCTTGTATCAAAGCCAAGCTGTGAAAACATGTTTCTTCTAAGTTCTTAAGCTCACCAGATCCTACTCCAAATAGAGTGATGTAACACTAATGTCAGACCCTTACCCTCTGGAGTAGGAACACCTAAGCACTCAGAGTTTATAAAGGGGATATTCACTTTGATGTAAAAGAAGTTAATGATTTAGTTTAAAGAACTGAGTAAAACAAATGGCATCCTTTTCTTCTTTGAACTCACTTCTTCCTCAATATGATAGTGGTTATTAAAAGTGTTTTGAGAAACAATATTCCTTACTCCAGACTCAACTTTAAAATCCTTTTTGTCCATTTTGTACCTGTCAAATTAACAAATAATTTAAAATGATGGTAATGCCTACAACAGTATGAAGAAATATTTGGCAAAATGTTTCAGTACACTCACATATTTTTAAACTAAAGCAATTTAGCGTAAGGTAAAATATCTTCTTCTCACCAAGAAAAACTGTTTACATGAAAATATTCAATGCATTGCTATTTAAAAATATGAAACACTAAAACAATTCAGCTGTCTAAAAGATAATCAGGGAATTTACAAGTAAATGACACTGTCTTGAAAGATAGACTATCATGCAGTCATTTAAAATAATTGTACTGTCTATGCTGGATACCTTTGATGAAATATTAATGCTGAAAATGCAACTATAAACTACCTGAGATATGGTTTCAAATGGAATATTATGCATTCATGTATTCAAGGGTTAGAGGCAACATAGAAAAAAGAAAACTGTTGATTTCTACTAACTATATTAAATAATAGGTTTCTAATGTGGCTTGACACAAAGCAGGCTTATGCTACATGTAGTTTCCTTCTTAATTGGGTGAGAGACTGTCTTATTTTTCCTTACATTTCCTATTACCATTATTACAATCACCACCATCATTATCATTGTGTGGTTTAGGGTTAAATATTTTTTACATAACTTATACATTCCTTAGAGTAATTTTCTTAAGGCCAATGTCTAAGGAAATTAACTTCTAGTTTTATAATGGAAGTGAAATGTTTTAAAAGGTTTAAATTCATATAAATTATAAATGCATTCATCCTATTAGGTGTGCCTATTTATTCTGAATAAAATAAACATTTTAAGTAATTCACTAATTAATCAAAAGTTTACTGACTATTCAAAAAATACCAGATATTAAGCTTCATGCCCCAAGAATGAACATGAGCAAGAGCAAGAAACAATGCTTTAGAGTTTGGTGGACGACAGAGACAAAAAAACCCCACACAATTACAATATACGTGATGAAATGCTGCCATAAGGGAACCCCTATGTATAAAGAATAGCATAGAAGTTGAGTGCGGTGGCTCACGCCTGTAATCCCAGCCCTTTGGGAGCTCAGGCAGGCAGACCAGCCTGACCAACATGGAAAAACCCTGTCTCCACTAAAAATACTAAATTAGCCAGGCATGGTGGAGCATGCCTGTAATCCTAGCTACATGAAAGGCTGAGGCAGGAGAATCACTTGAACCTGGGAGGTGGAAGTTGTGGTGAGCCAAGATCATGCCATTGCACTCCAGCCTGGGCAACAAGAGTGCAACTCTGTCTCAAAAAAAATAGCATAAAAAGGGAATCTAACCAAGGTTAAGGCAGGCTAGTGAGGTGTCAAGTAAAAGGAGAAGACACCCTAGCAGATAGCCCCAGAGGAAGGAACCTCAGCATATGAAACCAGAAGGGAAATGAGGAAGACTTGGCAAATGGTTTATACTGTTACCCTAGTAACTTTCTGGCTTGTGAGAATGACCAAAAGCAAGGGAGATCACTAATCTTTGAAGCATCACTGCCCTGCTGAACTTTCTGAAATGATGGGCATGTTGATAGATGTGTTCTAAAATCAGTGCAATTCAACATGGTAGCCATCAGCTACAAGTGGTCACTGAGAATCTGAAATACGGTAGTATAATTTAGGAACTGAAATTTTAATTTCATCTGATTTTAATTAATTTAAATTTAAATAGTCACAGGTGGCTAGCAGCTATGTTCTTGGAGTACACTGCTTTGAGGCAACTAAATTAACTGTACAATGGCTAATACATAATGTGTGAGACAGCAGAGAAAGAAGAAAGTGGCAAGAAGTGAGACAGGTGGAGTCCAGACTATGCAGAGATGTGTGTGACATGTTATGATGCCACAACCTGTATCTAAGAGGAAAGCCGTAATTTTACAATCAAGCGTGCATTTTAGAAAATTTTCTGTTAAAGATGGAATTGAGGAAGCCAGTAGAGATAGGAAGACTAGTGAGGATGCTATCACAGTACTGCAGGAGAGAAATACTGGCAGTTTTAACAAGGTAGTGATAGATAGGGATGAACCAAGCTGCTACAGTCAAGAATTTGATAAGAGATGGATAAGATCCTTACTCTGGCTTGGGTGGAGTGGGTGGTGGTACCTTTAGTGTAAATCTGTATCTTAAGAAATGCAGCAGATTTAGAGAAGAGATAATTCTACCATTTTGGATTCTGACTCCTGACTGCTACTCACTGAGTGGATGAATTTAGTTAAGTCACTTAACTTTTTAGCATCCCATGCCTTATCTCTCCAATGAGAAGTTTCAAGCAGGTGATCAGTGAAATCTGGTCCATCTGATTTTAGGAGGTGAAGTACATTTCCAAGGATATTTATTTTTATTATCAAGGACTTCCATGAAAGATAGTGTGTTTTTAAAAATATTTTTCATTGAAAAATAATATTATGTGCCATGTCTCTTCACTCACTCTCAATTCTGACTGTGGATAGGTAATTTGATATGCTGCATTATATACCTTAGCTACACATACACACACGCAAGATAAGAGATGTCGTGGGTAAGACTTGGACTGGAGTACCTTCTGGACAATTTTCTTATGTCTGGCAATATATAACATTATGTTCTATAATTAATCACAGACACATCAGAAATAAGAAATAACAAAGCACCTCTTAATGTCAAAGTCCTCACTTGGTGGTAATGTTTTTGTAGAAATTTTGCAATTATTCTTCCTTTTCTTTCCTTAAGTAATGATGATAATGTCTTCTTTGATTAAACTATATTTAAAATCAAATAGAATTTTCTCAAATTGATTTTCACACAGATACTTGTAAGTCCACAGTAGTCATAAAACTGCTACTTTTAGGCTGGGTGCAGTGGCTCATGCCTGCAATCCCAGAACTTTGGGAGGCCAAAGCAGGCAGATTACCTGAGGTCCAGAGCTCAAGACTAGCCTGGATAACATGGTGAAAACCTGTTTCTACTAAAAATATAAAAAATTAGCTGGGTGTGGTGGCATGTGTCCGTAATAGCAGCTACTTAGGAGGCTGAGGCAGGAGAATCACTTGAACCTGGAAGGCGGAGGTTGCAGTGAGCTGAGATCCTGCCATTGCACTCCAGCTTGGGCAACAAAAGTGAAGCTCTGCCAAAAAGAAAAAGAAAAAGAAAAAGAAAAGGATAGGATAAAAGGAAAGGAAAAAAGAAAGGAAAGGAAGGAAGAAACGTAAGAAAGGAAAAGAAGGAAAGAAAGATAAAGGAAAGAAAGGAAAGAAAAAGAAGGAAGGAAAGAAGGAAAAATAAAAAAAAAAAGAAAAAAGGAAGGAAGGAAACAAACTGCTACTTTTAGATGCAACCTGAGTCACATCCTTTATCACTTATCGTTAGAGAATGAGTTTAACGAATGAAACTGTGCAAGTGGGATACACACACACACACGTGAGGATCTGCCCTTCAAGTGTAGATGAGAATAACAGTTGGGTGATAGCTACTTTTTTATTTAGAAACTTTCTAGCTTGACCCCAGAAGACCTAAAATTCCTCACTGGAGTTCAAAATGAGCCTTCAAGAATGAGATTAAGCAACAATAAATTAATCCAGCCTTTTTACTATCACAAAAGAGACATCAAGTTTGTTGACTGATTAAGCAGGAGGATATAGAATATATTAATAGCTGTCAATACTTCTAACTGTGATTGTAATCTCTCCAAGTCTGTATTTCTACTTCTACCACTAATTGTGTGTCTTTGGGCAGTTGCTTAAAGTCTCATCCTCCTCATCGGTAAATGACAATAAACAGACTCTATACATCAGGTTATTTGTGAACTCAAATCCACTTATTACTTATGAACTAATAGATCTTATTACATATTTTAAATTTTTAATCAATTACAGTCACTATTCTTATTGATGTTCAAATTGTCCCTATTTGAACATCAGGTCAAGGTCAGTGGAGAGCCCTTCAGATTGCTTCTGTGTCCCTTTGCCATGATCCCCACTCATCTTTGGTAGTGTCTTTGCTTTCTGGCATGAGATGACCTAGCTCATTTCATACATTTCCTAGAAGACAGGAATATTCATTTGCCTTGTTCATGGATATACTCCATGTGTCTAAAGAAAATGTCAACAAACATTTCTTAAAATAATTAAATAGCACTTAACAAATGTCTAATAAAAGTTACCTATTATTACTTGTCATGGCATTATAATGGTTTCTCCTTCAAGAACATGACTATGCTAGTGTTTCTTTTTTTGAGACGGAGTTTCACTCTGTAGCCCAGGCTGAAGTGCAGTGGTGCAATCTCAGCTCACTGCAACCTCCACCTCCCAGGCTCAAGTGATTCTCCTGCCTCAGACTGCTGAGTAGCTGGGACTACAGGTTTGAACCACCATGCCCAACTAATGTTTGTATTTTTTAAATAGAGATGGACTGTCACCATATTGGCCAGGCTGGTCTCGAACTCCTGACCTTGTGATCTGCCCGCCTCGGCTTCCCAAAGTGCTGGGATTACAGGCGTGAGCCACTGTGCCTGGCCGACTATGCTAGTCTTTCAGTTTAATCACTTCTTGAGGACTTACCACACTCCTACCCCTCATGCACACATTACAAGAAAAATCAGAAGAAATTGAAAAAAAAATAGACAAGCTTATACTTTTAGTTCTCCTCTGAAATTCTATGGTTCTTTCTACACCTTCTTCCTTATATTGGAATTACAGAAATCTAATGTCAAATGTGTTTCTGGGAGAAATCTTGCATTTCTTCTGCAATGGAGCCTGCTTAAGGATTCATTTCTATTTTATTTATTGCTTCTATTGTCAAGGCCCTACATTGCCTCTGCCTCCTTCCTTTTTCATCTTTTTCTTTAAGGTCATTTAGCTTAATCTCATAATGACGTTTATTGCATTCTATCATTTCCAAAATAATCTTGCTTATCATTTAAGTAAAACTTTTCCTTGAAGCCAGGCATGGTGTCTCACTCCTGTAATCCCAGCACTTTGGGAGGCCTAGGCAGGTGGATCACATGAGGACAGGAATTTGAGACCAGCCTGGCCAGGTTGGCAAAACTCATATCTACTAAAAATACAAAAATTAGCTGGGCACAGTGACGCATGCATGTAATCCCAGTTACTCAGGAAGCTGAGCAAGGAGAATCGCTTGAACCCAGGAGGTGGAGGTTGCAGTGAGCAGAGATTGTGCTACTGCACTCCAGCCTGGGTGACAGAACGAGACTCTGTCTCAGAAACAAATGAATGAACAAACAACAACAACAACAAACACTTGTCTTCGATTTATCAGCCGGAAAGCTGGGGAGAACTTTTTTTGTGTGGTGGGGGAGACAGAGTTTTGCACTTGTTGCCCAGGGTGGAGTGCAATGGTACAATCTCAACTCACCACAACCTCTATCTCCTAGGTTCAAGCAATTCTGCCTCAGCCTTTCAAGCAGCTGTGATTACAGACATGCACCACCACGTTCAGCTAATTTTGTATTTTTAGTAGAGATGGGGTTTTGAGGACATTTTTAAACTCAAGATTCTTCGCTTGTTTAAAACTCTAGGTAGCTTAATAAATACTTCACATCTGTGGGATTCTTGATGTCAAAATTACTCGAAGCACATTTTGTGCCACATCTGAGCATTTCATCTAGGTTTTGTAATGTGTATTATGTACAGTTTTGACTAAAATAAGACATTTATAAATGTGCTCAGAAGGTAAAATCCATGACTTTAATACAAGATGCAGGCAAGGTTAATGAAAAGTTCACTGGCAAATGATTTTGACACCATAACCTACTAATGTTTTGAACACTTAGAGGAGAGGCTTTTTAATTTCCCATGTTGGCACATGCCTTGATCACCTCATTTTGGAATACTGTGAACCAACGTACCTCTGGAGGGACAGATGGCCTCCAATTCAACAAAGCCTGATGATTTACAAGTTTAACATTTATGGAGGACAATCATAAGATTAAAGGGACATTATTCCTTGAATTAACTATTTCAGAAGGGAAATAATAATTTTTCCTCATCAAAAAGAGAAAGCACAGATGCCACTCACTTCTAAGGAAAAAAATTATTACACTAACTGTACAGCATGCTATCATTTCAGGGAAAATAGAAGGCAAGAAGTAGAAGACTATCCCTTAACCATCTTTTTAAACTCTCTCCTTCCCATAGATAAATGCTTGTTTTCTTCCAAATATCATCTGTCAAATTAACATATTCTTGCCCCCATTCCCCTTTTTCCCATATAGGATTTTTCTCCATTCCTTCCTGAATAAATCAATTCTATCAGTCTCTCCAAACAAATCCTGGTTCTGTCAATAAAAGGTTATAGCTCTTTGAAAATCACAATCACTCTCTGGAACTTAGTTTGCAAAGTCTCTTTACTTATCTGCATGATGGGGGAACTCGATAACCTCTTCCAAATCAAATATGCTGTGATTTTTTAGTTTCTTTGATTCACAATGATTTGTCCCTCCTATGAATTCCCATAGCTGTTCTTACTGGAGCTGTATTCATTCAACAAAAATTAATTCAACCAGTAATGTATACAGTCTTAGGCAACAGTTAATTTTTCATGTAGATGTGCCATCTTTTCCCTTGCAAATGTGACAGTACCTTAAAGGCAAAGACTGGATTTTGTTTTTGCATTTCTCAAAGTATGCAGTCCCAAATCTTATATATACCATGCATCTCAAACATAGCTGTCCATTGATTCACCAAAGAATTTATTAAACTTTCCTCAGTTCTTCTTCGGAGGCTGTGCAAATATGCATGACTCTACGTATGCTATATTCCTAAAAAGAGAAGTAAGCAAGGGCTAACTTTATCACTATCCGAAGTAGGCAACAGGTAACATTGTTTCTTACGGGTTAAATATTATTCGAGTCTTTCAAAATAATATGAGGGTGAAATGCCTTATGGGTGTATAAGTGTCTATTGGCTTTTCATGGTAGCAGAAAAGACTGTGGGAAAAAGGCACAATATTAAGACACGAGCAGAAATGAGACTATATGTGAAGTTAAGAGCTAGCTCCAGAATGCACAGAAGCCTGTAAATGAGATCAGGAAGCAAAAGAAAGTAAGTGGTATAATTTTATCAATAAAAAAATTACACTTGAAAAGGGGAAAACTATCCAATAACCATGTTTTATAAAAATAAGCAACATACACCTAGTCATCAAAGAAATGTTATAGAACCTTGAAAAGAATGTCAGTCCCATGGTATGTATTTATACTAGTAAACGAATGTATAAAAACATTTTTGTCAAAGATTTTTAGTCAACAATTTCATTAGTGTATAAACACTAATACAATCTTGTGACTCCTCCTGCTAAATTCATAAGCAGACTTTAGATGAGTTAACTCAGACAGTGAAAAGTTATTTACGTTTTTCAAAAAGACTTTAGGAAGTAAATTATAATACATGTCAGAAATTCAAACATTAGATTTGTATACTGAACCCATCATCCATGTATATGAAACAATGGATCAAGAGAATGGAAGGGCTGTTTTTGTTCTGACACAATGTATCTCCAGCTTCTATAAACTAGATGAAAAACTGGTTGCAAAATGGCCATTCCCTCAAAACAGCAGATTGTGTATTCTGATAAGTCCCAAAATGAGGTTTTAAATTGACCCACTGTTAGAATATTCCTCTAATTGTATGAAAAATCTACATCTGAAAATCTGGCACATTTTTTCTTTTAAGAGTTATTCTAAAAATTTAAGACTATAAAAGATTCAAAGTCCATAAAACTGTATTTAGATTAAAGAAGAAATAAGGCATCATGTTCAGCTATGACCACTGTTAGAATTAACATAGGACCGAATAAGCACCTGCTAGAAAATCAAATGATCACTGATTCTCTCACTGTTTTCTTTGTCTGAACAGTTTCAACTTTAAAAGTAGAATATTAGAAATAATTGCCATATTTAAAAGGCAAAGAATTAAGTAAATGGTTATTTCATAGTACATTGGGATATTTTAGGAATGAAAAGTTATTTCTCAATTTAGTAAAGAGTGAAACTTTGTCAATTTATCTGGGTGTGTGCAAAATTATTACAGTAAAGAGAAACAGTCGTGAGCTAACTACTAGTCTCTCCTTCTGAGACAACAGAACTCCACTTCTCATCTGAGTAGCAATGAGCTCAGCCAAAGTGACAGATTACGATTGGGCTAGGCCAACTGTAACAATCTTATTTCTCTTTGCCAGATGCTTACGCACTTTGACACCTTAAAGCTAGGAAGAGCTAATGAGCTACAAGGAAAGTCTTGCATGAAGAGGATTTCTGGGAAACTTTCCCTTTTTTATAAAGATATCAGGAATAACAGAAAGCCTAATGGTGCATCCCTTTCCCCCATTTTTTCCTACTTTCAACTCTGATATGATTCTGAGAGAATGATGGCATTTTGAGACCATACCTTGAGATGCATGAGAACTGAAGGCGAAGATACTTAGGAGGGCAGAGGAGAAACAAAAAAAAAAAATGAGCCTAAGTCACTGCTGATATCAATGAACCTCTGAGATAGTCTTAGAACTACCTAATCTACAGGCTTCCAATTAAAAACTATAATAGTAATACAGAATATTATTTAAGGTAGATATTCTGCAGTCTAACACACTCCTATTGATAAGTCTTCTCTGCAGATCCCAGACACAAGAACCTACCATAAGAGTTTGCATTTCTGAAATGTAATAATATATTCTACCCTTAAAATGGCAACTTAGTATCTTGTTCTAACAATCTGCTTATCCCATATGCTTGATGGTGTCTTTTCTTGTTCTATGTTTAGAGAAGTAGTCACAGACCAGAAATCTGATATGCCCTCTGCCCTAGAAATACGCTGGTAGTATACAACATGCAGATTCATGGTTCTTGAGGAAATTCCTGAAAATCCTCCATGAACAACCTGTATGGTCTTCAGAGGGGACCCAAATATAAACATCTTGCATTGAAATTGTTATTTCTTTACTCTCAGTTTCTCTATTTTGGTTAATTTCATTTTACGAGAAAATTAAAATGCCAAAACTGTCCAAAAGTTTAAAAGTCAAATTCAGTCTTATGACTAGGACTATTTGTGCTCTGGATTCTTAAGAAAGAAGGGACTCAATTTATTAGGAGCAGCATGGTTTGGCAAAATATCACTGGACTAGGAATCAGGAGAGCCTGAGTGTGACTTTGTCCCCACTTATAGAATGACTAAATTCTCTTTGGGCTTCAGGTTTGCCATATATAGATAAAGATATCCACTTCATCAAAGTCTTTTGAAAGTATAATAAGGTGATGTGTGAATGCTGCATAAATGGCAAATGAAAGGTGGAATTTGCATTAGTAGGAACAGTCTCTACACTCAGGAGGGACCAGGACACTGCAAGGCCAAGTTCAGGTCTGTCTCTGTCACATTTGGTCTTGATTTTAAAATATTATTATCTTCTGTTTTAATGTCCACCTATATTTAAGAGGTTTTTAAATTAATTACTGATAATAATAATAGCAGTTATTAATTACTGCATAACTACTGTTTACAAGATATTCTACTTGGACCTTTACATATATTATTTTATATAATCATCACAAGGCAGATATTACTATTCATATTTGAGGGAACAGTGGCTCAGAGACATTAAGCAAATTACAAATCATCATACAAACAAGGAGAAAGGCTGAAATATAGGCTCATGTATATTCTACAATGAAAACCATTTTCTTGCTATTATGTTAACATGAATTTCACATATAGAACTCAATTTTGCTATGACTTACCTAAAAATATGTTGAAGATAGTTGTGAAGTGGAGTTATAACTGTCCAAGGGCAAATATAATTAACATTTACAGTTTCCCAGTCCTTGCACTGAGAAGCCAAACTACAGAAAACGGTAATGGGGACTCTAGCTGGAAACTAAATTTAGAATTCAGAAAGTAAATGTATTAGCAAAAGTACACCAGTTTAAAAATCTTATCAATATTCATCCCCTTGGGTATTTTCGGTAGGCAGGTCCTGACTAGGATTTTTCTTCTCAAGAAAATCCCCCATAATTTTGCACATCATCCAGTGGGAAAAATATGTATTAGTGATACTGTAAGACTTTCTAAATAAGGCAAGACTGGCATCTACTCCATATGTGTGTGAATACTAAAATTAGATCAGTGACAGAGCTTTGGCAGCTGGAAATGAAAAAAAAAAAAAAAAAGAAAGAAAGAGAAAAAAGAAAAAAACTAATTTAAAGGAGGAAATGAAGATTAAGGTCTTACTAAGAGAACAAAGGACTCTCTGCTTTCTCCCATGATTAAATAACAGTTGGAATGAAAATAGTTAACACTTCCTGTTATTAAAAAAATTACCATTACCATATAAAAGCTATTCTGTTCACTTATTATGCTCATTTTTAAGAGGGTTTCATATTAAATAATTTAATTTTAAATAGAATATATATCAAACCAATCAGCTTTATCATGAAAACATAGTTAAAATGCATGTAAGACACCCCCTTAAAATGACCAGTTACAGCTATGACAGCCAATGCCAAAAACATGGTTCAGGGATCCCATAGCAACAGGAGTCTTTCTGCCACACCAGCAAAATCACATGCTGAAAGAATCATTTCAGTCCTTTTAAACATGTATTTTACCAAATTACTGCCCTCCCCTCTCTCCCATGAAAATTCCATTTATTTTGAGTTCCCAGATTTGGTTTTTAAAGCTTTGAAGGGTTCTAATCTCATCATTCTACACTGCTCCTGTAGGTGTCAGTGAAAGTTACAAGTTAAGGGCAGCAACAAACTCATGTTTTGTTTCACATATGCATACTTTTGGGCCAAGAAAACAGTCTTAGGCTTAGCTGTCGAGAACATGCGGGATTTATTAGCTTCACAAGCATTTCATCTTTTGTATCAAATACTCAAAGTGAAATTCTCTTAAAATTCTCACTAATGGCCCCAATATTTCAACAGAATAATGCATCCTGATACAAATGTCTGTTTTAAATGATCAGGACACACCTGCAGTAATTACTGCAGCTAGATTAGTAAGGCCATCCCATGTTCTGATGGTTTCATGTAGTGTTGGCTTAGCACAGTGAAGTGCATGTAATAGATTGAATTCCCTGCTATCTTCAGCAGACAGTCAACTACAAAGTACTCACACACTGATGCTTTTGACCTTGAGCATGACATAATGAATGTATCAAGTCAATTAAACACTCCTCCCCAGACCTCCCAGTTATGAATTGCACACTCCATTTTAGGTAAAATATTCCATGGCAAAATGTTATGCAAATCATTTCAGTAAACTCTAGACCTATAGCAGCTCATGTCAGAAAAGGACCAACAAAGTCATGATCTGATCCAACGCCAAAAAAGAGAGGTTTCAAGCTTCAAGAAAAAATAGAGAGGTTTCAAGTTGAACACCTGCTTGGCTATCTAATTATTCTTATTTTTTTTAAGAGGCCAAAGAAAGCATCATTCACATTTTTCAGATCTTTGCTGAAATTAAAACAAAGGAAAATCAACTGCAAAAACTTATTTTTTTCTAAATTGATAAATAGTCTTCACGGTTGTCTGCCTCACTGAAGTCCTCATCAAGGATAAGGCTCATGGCCATGACCGCTAAAATAATCTCAGAAGTTGTAGTGAGTAAGTATAATTATTATTGTACTATCGACTGTATATATAATAGTAAAATATGCATAAACACTATTTACCTGTCAAATGTACAATACAGTGGCATTAAGTACATTCAGATTGTTGTGCAACAATCACTACCATCAATCTTCAGTCCTTTTTCATCATTCCCAACAGAAACCCTGTGCCTATATGTAGTTTATGCATTTTTAGAAACACAAGAAAGAAATTTTTCTTCTTATCCCAACCTGCTCCAGAATCCAAATTAAGAGCCTATAAGGTTATCAAAGCCTTCACAGGACAGTCATTTCCAGCTGAGTTACATGCCAGGGAAGGAGACTCAATAAATGTGGTTGCCATAAAATAACCTCAGTCCTGGGATTGCCTTCTGCCTTGAAGAAGAACCAGAAAATGGAATTTTGGATACCTCATTTTCCTCTAGGGCAGAGTTTTCCTTTCCTCTACATCAGAGTGTCTCAACTGTAGTCCACAGTCCTGGGATCCTTAATGAAATGCATTTTGTTCCAACCTAAGACCCAGTGTATCATTTTAATGTCCCTAGGTGATTGCAATCCACACAAAAGTTTGACAAACAATGCTTGACTATGTGTAGCTTTCCCTTTAATTACTCCTCTTCCTCCCTCTGTCTCCCCACCTATATCCCCACTAC
The DNA here is from genome assembly GCA_963573385.1 of Cacajao melanocephalus. NCBI lineage: Eukaryota > Metazoa > Chordata > Mammalia > Primates > Pitheciidae > Cacajao > Cacajao melanocephalus. Next base: position 63,689 of record CAUYLG010043815.1, read on the forward strand.
CATGCATAATACCTTTACACCTTCTTTTTATTTCCTAAACATTCCTTTAAGTTACCCTGGCTGATGAGAGAGGCAATGGTTCAAGTAAAGGGAATTATGAAAGTTTTTAGTTGCACAACAAACCAAAAAGACTAGTTCCTAACGCACCATTTCCTGCAATAACACTTAGAAATAACTGGTCAAAGGAAGAGTCAATTGTGGATTCTCCTGCTTGCCAAGCTGACCAAAAAAGAATACAGAATGTACACCAAATAAATTTATTCAGTAGTGAGTTATGTTTGGCATAATCCAGACATCATGAACTACTTGAGGTGCATGAACAAGTAGAAAATTTTTAATAACTCACAAAATAATTTTGGAAATTACAGAAGTATGTAACTTTATGACTATGCCTTATTTTTTCAATATCTGGGTTAAACACCTTGGGCATTTGGCAGAAATATTTGTGCAGAATATTAAAATATCCTATAGATGCTTTATGTGCATAATTACAATCTCCTTTTCTGTGATCTACAACATATTTTGTGAGACCTCACCAACATCTATACTATATCTTCATTATTAGACTACAATCTATTAAAAGTTCATGTTCCACGTATCTTTTGTAGCTTTTAAGCAAAATCACACTTGATGATGGAAGAAGAAAAACACTAAGATCTGGCATAAGAAGATAAAAAAGAAGTCCTCTTATTGGTTTTCAATGGTACCTAACTTAAACCTCACCTGGTTAGAGTGAGTCATGAGACAAATGAGGCAGAAATCACAATAAAAACATAATTACCAAATTATTACTATTAGCAGTTACGCTTGATTCTAGATCTCTTCATTTCTCCAGATGCAAAAGATACAATATTTACTCAGTTGCCTTATTTTTATTTTATTTTATTTTTTGAGACAGTCTCACTCTGTTGCCTAGGCTGGAATGAAATGGTGTGATCTCTGCTCATTGCAACCTCGGCCTCCCGGGTTCAAGCAGTCCTCCTGCTTCACCCTCCCAAGTAGCTGGGATTACAGGTGCCCAATACCACTCCTGGCTAATTTTTTTATATTTTTGGTAGAGACGAAGTTTCGTCATGTTGACCAGGCTGGTCTTGAACTCCTGGCCTCAGGTAATTCACTGGCCTTGGCCTCCCAAAGAGTTGGGATTACAGGCGTGAGCCACCGTGCCCGGTATCAACTTCCTGATTTTCAAATTTTAAAATAAAAGGACATACATATTTTTCTTTTATTTTTGGATAGATTTATTTCTAAGTTGACTTCATTTAACACTGACAGATGTTCTTCAAAGAATGTGACTGGTATGCTGTCAATCTGGGGAGGAGGAGGAAGAAGAATGGATAATAATATTGTGCAAACCTACTCTTTTTAAATATATATGTCAAATAAAAGCCCCAGTTATAAAATGCCTTGACGTAGCAAAATATGTTTGAAGTTAATAAAACTAAACAAAACATATAGCACAGTGCATCCCTTTAGTTTTGACCTTCATCGCAGATCTTTCATTTTCCTTCTCACATTAGACAAGTTTCTTAATTATAGAAGCTATTTCAGGAATAATTAAGAACTCCCCTTTCCAGAGCAATGAAGTAGTTTATGTGGTCATCTGTGGAGGGTTATAAATTGAATGTATTATTTCTTGGATGGTTAACCTTTTGGATAGCCAAGAAAAAAAATGATGGCATCCATTTCATTTACGACTCTTCAATAGCACCCAGTATTTGTTAAATGGCAAGAGTATATGTGTACTTTACAGTTACAGAATACAGGATTATCTAAGCCCTAAATACAGTTTACCATTGGAAATGTGCATTAAACGTACATTTAATGTGAATTAAGTGAGGCTTGGTTTCTAAATTTAATCTTCAGTATTAGCAACATGATGGGACACTTCTTTATAAAACAGAAATACAATGAGGCAGTTAATTACAATGTTGGACCTACAAACTAAAACTGATGTACCAGATTTTTAGTCCACTACTTCCGATGGTTAGAGCAGAGTACAAATGAAGAAGGCATAAGCCTTTCCATATATACAAACAACAGTAAACTTCATGTAAGAAATCAAACTTGGTGTGATGGTCTGAGAAGTACAAAATTACTGCCTACAGTTAGCGGTGCAAATATAGTTTTAAAGAAGATTGGACAGGAAAGAGAATATTTTAAGGCATTTCATTATGAGGCTTGGAAAACGAAGCCTAACACATTTGTTCTGGTTCAAGGTCCTAAGAATCTACTTCACACAGAAAGGCAGCATCTTCTTCTACTAAGGTGTGTGGCATAACATACTCTAGTACCAGACACACAGAAGCAGGGTGACACAAAAAGCCAGTCATTCCTATTTTAACAATTGCTTTCTTTCTGTGAGATGGAGTTTCACTCTGTTGCCCAGGCTGTAGTGAAGTGGCATGATCTTGGCTCACTACAACCTCTAACCCCCAGGTTCAAGCAATTCTCCTGCTTCAGCCTCCCGAGTAGCTGGGATTACAGGCATGCACCACCACACCCCGCTAATTTTTGTATTTTTAGTAAAGATGGGGTTTCACTATTTTGGCTAGTGAAACTCCTGAGCTCAGGTCATCCACCTGCCTCAGCCTCCTAAAGTGTTGGGATTACAGGCATGAGCAACTGTGCCAAGCCAATAATATCTTTCACATAAACCAAAGAGTATAAAGTGTTCCTCATGCTAAAATTTTATCCTGTGTGCTAAAGATTACCTGTGTTCATTTAACTTTGATAATATAAATTGGTAGGTCCTACCACATGCTTTTATTTCATGCTGGGACACACAAAAAAGCTAAACTTTAGTTTTACTTTGTATGATGTGTTTTTATTTCAAAAGCATGCTCTTATTTTAAAGTTTATCAGTAGTTGTAAAGTCAAGTTTTTAAAGTCAGCCTGTTTAACAGATACAGCCTTCTATTTTATTTATATCTTGGTCTTCAGCCTTTTGACATATCTATTTGGACAAGAGACTTTTAGTCATGATCATCTATGACTACGAATAAAGGTAAAAAGACGTGAATCAAACAACTTCATGCCTTACAAGCACAGACTAAGGAAATGGTTCTTAAATAGGGTAAGTCTCAGAAACATTGTTATAGCAGTTCCAAAATGAGATGTGCTAGAAGTGTGAAATACATACTAAGTTCAAAGACAGTAAGAAAAAAATGTAAAATAGGCCATTAATAATTTTTATATTGGTCCCATACTGAAATGATACTATTTTGGATATCTCAGGTTAAATAAAATAGATTATTAAAATTAATTTCATTTGCCTTTCTTTTTGCTAATGTGACTACTAAAATAAACTAAATGGCATACAATAGCTAGTATTATATTTCTAATGCACAGCAATAGATAGGGAAGTAGACATGTGAGATGGGTGTGGCTATGTGTAGGTAAAGATGCAGATTCATCTGGGTAAATACAAAAAATATATTGCATAGATTTCAGAGTATGAGGGTGACGATTGCAGTAACAGCTGATATATAAGTGCACTAAATGCTTTTCATGAATTCTCTTATTTGATAATCAGAACAATTTTATTATGCTTATTTCACAAATGAGAAAGCTGAAAACTGAAATAATATTCCCCAAGTCACATAACTTGTTATGTGATAGAGTTAGTATTCAAATGCAGCTCTGTCTGACTCTATAACCTGGGCATTTTCCCAGAAAAGATAATCTCAGTCACAAAAGCCTGTTTATCATCTTTTACCATATAACGCCTCTTTGTTCTATCATACTATTCTCTCCACATATCATCTAATCCCTTATCCCTATTTGCCTGCTCATACTCACCTTGTCTTTGGAGATTCCATTCTAGTTTACCAGAGAACAACATTCTCTGAAATTTCTACAATCAATACCACTAGCGTTAAGAGTCCACGTATTTTTATTTGCATGAGGTATGTTAATTCTGCCTGACTTACCATCTTTGTGAAGGCAGAGACTATATCTCATTTCTTTTGTGTCTCCACAAAATCTGGTACATAGTAAGAAGACAAAAGTGTTTATTCAATGAAAACGCATGAAGAGAGAGGCAGGGTAGGCTGCAGTCTTCTGTTTGGGTACTTGGATGGCAATGACCACACAAAACCTTGTAGGAGTAATATGGAAATTTCTTTTTGCTTGGAATATCTGTCCCTACCTCTTTATTTAATATATACCCTGGATTTAGGCCCAATCCTGATTAGCCAGTAACCAAATGTAAGATTCACACAGTTGAAGATTTTTGGATGAAATTCATGGATAATTATACTTGGAAGCTCTTGTGAGAAATATACAATGTAGGTATAAAAATATTTTTATTCCTCTTTTTAGTTTTGTCCAAACTTGCTGCCCAGACTGTAATTGAGCTGCACAACTGATAAAAGGCATACAAAAATCTGCAAAATAGGTTTGTTTTAACAAAAAGAAAATGCCTGAAACATCAGCTTTCTTCCTATCCAAAATAACATGTTTTTTGAATAACAATGTGGCCACTTCTCTTTACTCAAGCCAAAATCACCACTAGTCATCAGAGTGCTACTTTTATCATCTTCTCCAACTGAGTTCTCATTTTTGAATCCTGTATCTAAATACACCAATTTGTGCTTCCATTGTCATAACTGATGAGACCCCATTGGCTCTTGCTGGGCACAATGCTAGTTTTTATCCTTATGAGGTACATACTAAACTGTAATATTACAACCCAGAATTGCAGTTGTGATAAAAGACACACAAAACCAAGCATGGAAAATGGAGGCTACTCTCTGCATTCCCTATTTGGGAGGGCATATTATACTACACCCCTTTTGCTGGATCCTACTGGTGGCAGTATTATAACCATAGAAAAGTAGTTATAACACTGTTGACACTGGAGGACAGATAATTATTTGTTGTAAGGGGCTATCCTGTGTACTCCAGGATGTTTAGCAGCATACCTGGCCTCTGTCCACTAGATTATATAGTGGGCCTCCTCTCCCTCAAAGCTGTGATAACCAAAAATATCTCCATTGCAAATGCCCCTGGAGTGGGAGGGGAAAGCCTCTTCTCTTTGAGAACTACCAAATCAGAACACGAACTCTGGCACTAGACTGGCTGAGTTAGAATCTTAGCTCCTTGGCTTGGAAGCTGTGTGACCTTAAACAACTTGGTCTCAGAATGCATTGGTTTCCCTCTAAGTAAAATGGGGACAATAACCAGTAGTAATTAAATAAATGAACCATTATAAAAAACAGAAGTGTGGCCAGCATATAAGCAGTATAAATGATTTAGCTGTTCTTATTCACACTATATTAAAATGAAAACTCAAGTCTGTTGCTGAATCGTCTGTTAACATGGCAAGTCACTTAAGAGCCTGGGCTTCAGTTTATTTATTAATAAAGCAGAGAGCAGATCAAATGTTGGCTAGTGATACAACTGAGTACAGTGGTTAAGAGCTCAGATTCTAGAACCTGACAATGAGGGTGGGAGCCCTGAATCTACCACTTTTTAGCTGGCCAGCCTGGGACAGATCACTGAGCTTGCACAACTTTCTTTTTTGAATCCATAACACCTGCATATTAAAACCGAAACTCTGCAGGGCTATTGTGAAAATTCACTAAGATAATGTAGATAAATTCTGAGTACTGGATAATATGACAAATTATCAAGTACTCAGAACTTTTAGCTTTTTCTATAACTACTAACCTTTTTAAATTTAAAAATACACTTATTTGTACAAGTGAGGAGAACCAAGTTATTTAAGAGTGGAGAACAAGAAAGGGGAAATGACCAATTCATCTGTGTTTACATAACTTTGGATACAAATAATGGCCATTTATAATAAATATGAGCCTCAAGGTTCCTTGAAATATGGGCAAAGTGGGCTACTAGTCTTTTAGGACAGACATTTGTAAGACTGGTAAGACTGTGTGGATGAATTCCACTCATCACACAGAAGGACAGGGGCTTACTAGATCAGACAAAGATACTTCCTAGTAAGGGCCGTCAGGGAGCAGAATTCTCAGCCTAGTCTATTGTCTTCCAAAACTGGAAGCTACATGAACTCTCACTCCTTTAGCTACGGGGCTATTTCGAGTGATTTTCATGGTGCCACACACATAGCAGTTACTCAAATATTTACTGACTAAGCAAAATCCATGTTCCAACCCCTGACAGAATCTCTGGTAGAGATGATCCTCACATTTAATAGACTAATCTATAAGAAAAGATTTGCGTTGAGATCTTTTGGATAAAACTATCTTCAACTGTAATCCTTAAGGGTCAGTCAGTCTACCCAAAGCCAAACATGAATTGTTTTTCACTTAAGACAGGCAAAACCATTGTCTTCATCTATGTCAACCCCCCAAGAGCATCAAGGAAGTGAAGAGGATAAAGTGGTCATGCGCATCAGAGGAGAAATATGAATTGAAGGCCCAGTATCTGCCCTTATCTTCTTAATATTTGAGCCCAAAGGAGGTAGCAGTCATGGAAAAGTTCTAGACTTCATGGTGGTATCAAGCATTCATGGAACCATGAATTGACCCTGAGATTATTGTCCGGAAGTTCCAGAATATACAACATATTTATCTCTAGTGACCTGGCAGGAGATTTTCAAAGTGGAAACAGTCACAATGGTTCACCAAATGACTTTTGGAACAGTGTCAACTTTAAGGTGATTGAAAACCTGAGAAACAATGATGACCAGAGTTAGGGTTGAGGTAGGAATACCAGGAGAGACCATGCTGAGTGACTGTGGTGATAAATTATACATACAATAAGAAATCTAGGTTTCTTTTATTGTCAGGGTGGCCTCCCAGAAAAAGTAAAAGACCTTTAACTGTACACCTGCTATATTAGAGATTTGTTAGAGGGAAATGTGACTTTAACTCAGCCCAGAGATAGATGGCCAGATAAGATGCAACTCATGTAACAACTCTGACCCAGAAGCAATAGCTCTCTTGTGTGCTATCTTGAGAAAGATTATGAAACAATGCTTGGGTTTAGCAGAAAAGACTACATTATAAAATTAGTGATAACTTCCATAAATACAGGAGAAGAAGAGTCATGACAATTAAACTATATATTTGCTATGCTTGGCTCTGAAACAGAAATAATACCATAAAAATCAGATCATCCTCCTATATCGTTGGTTGCCCTGTGGACTCATTTGTTGGGCGTATTTAGCTAGAAAGGACAGGAACTCAGTTAGCCTTTTGTTGTAGCCATAGTGGGCTAATTAAAGACTTAAACACTCTCTAGAGCTTTGAGCTTTCTTTAGTACCACCTCTAGAATGCATCTCCTATCTCTGCTTGCCACCTGGCCACCAGCATCACAAAGTACATCTAAAGGGAAAGACCAAGATAAAAAGTATAACTGGCCATATCATGAGAGTAGTTCTGTACCTAGAAAATGTTATTATTTAATTTTAAATACCATACATACCCTTTTCATAATATATTTTGCTTTGGAGATGCACTGCAGATGGAATAATGATGGGACTGAAAATGCCATGTGAAAAGCAGGGGCAGTTATAAATGATCCCTATATCACCTGTGCATTTTGCTAGTTTCCAAGTTCATTTTTACTGTTTTACAAGGTATGATGGCATGTGTCCATACGTGGAGAATTCTAAATGCACATTTCATTTTAGATACGCACACAACTCATAAAATTAGGTGAGGTGAAGAAGAAAATTAGGTGAGGTTAAGAAAAATTAGAATTCTAAATGCATATTTCATTTTAGATATGCATACAACTCATAAAATTAGGTGAGGTGAAGTATAGTGATGCATTCAAATCGCCAAAGGGACAATCCCTATTGAAGATCTTCCTAAGAAAGTGCTAATGTCACTTTTGGATCAACATGGGACAGATCACCATTTAGGAATTTGCTGAGACTGCAAGCTACTTGCCTTAGGTATTAAGTGTCTGTAATTTTCATAACCACAGGGTATCCATTTATCAGATTTGAAATATATAGAGGAAATCTGACGCTCACACTTCTTAGCTTCAGCTGAGAAAGAATGCTACGTACACAACACACATCTAACTGTAAAGAGTGGAATGCAAAGCATGCTAAGTGGAAACGAAGAATTATACAGTCTAATGTACAGATGAAAGATCCAATATTGCATAAGTCACGAATACAAAGCAAATGTGCTTGGGGAGGTTTGATAGCAAAGCCAATACCCTGCACTATAGTCACCAGGCTAGAAATTTATGAGCTCCCCTGTTACTTCATTTGCATTTTCTTCCTATCAAAAAATCCATTTAAAAAGGAAGCCGAGAAGAATCTCTGCCTATATAAAATAATCTTAATAAAAAACAAGACAATCATTTGGCTTGTCTTTATCCCTAAAAAAAGAAATCACAAAATTCATGGGTACTAACCTCATGAAAAAGCAAACACACACACACACACACACACACACACACTCACACACATTCTTGAAAGGCTCATCAGAAAACTGCATAGTTTTAACAAGTATTGTCCACTCCCAAATGATCGCTACCAACATCTCATAAGAGATCTCATAAGAGGGAATAAATAGATAATGCTTAATTAATATCTTTAAACTTAATGAAGACATCAAAACTCAATTATACATACCTGATCATCAGAGATTTCCATTCTGACACAGATAGTTTATTTAAATAGATACAAGTAAAAGCTTAGCTGGACTTACCGTATAGGACCATTATACACAAGAAAGATATGTATGTCACTGTTAGATAAAACATAGTTCATTTTTTAAACACAATTCACTTTATAGGTTAATATTAACTTTTAATGTTATAAAAATGGACTCATACATTTTAACTTTACTATTTGTTTTAATTCATAGTAGCATAGTTAAATTAAAATGTGGTCAAATACTATTAATGTAGGCACATCTCTCAGCTAATAAATTATACTGAACAGGAGATTGTACAATTCAATACTCCAACTGAGACTTGTATACAACCTCCATAGTTTGAAATGCTGTAGCGAATGCCTCTCCATCTCTCCCTATCACTTCCATGCAAATGAAGTTCTAGTTCCACAGCTGGAACCATGTTTCTCTGAAAATGGAAGCGGGGAGATGTTTTGTCTGAGCAGGAGTCTTTCAGACATGCTTTTAAGTGAATCCTGAGGTGGTCAAAATCTCATTTCTACTAATAATGTAATATATGAGCCCTCAGCACAGCCAAGTGGCAGAATTATTTGTTCTTTCTCAACTGAGAAAGATAGTTAACAGACAGGATCTCAGAGTTGGGATGTAAGCTTACCTTGAGAATGGCATTGAGCTAAAATGTGCTTAATGAATTACAAAGGGACATGGAAATTTTTGCATTTAGGTTAAGAAAATCAACTGCATACACCCAGTATGGCAGAGAGGGGCTATGACCTTGGTAGCAGATCATGAGTTTTAGGTAGCAGATTGGGAGTTTTAGGCCCCCTCTGGTTTGTTGTACACCTGCTAAAGGAGCTTAAAACAGAGACTTGAGGACATAAATGGGACTCTGCACCCAACCACTGTCAGAACACATCCTGAACAAGCATTTGGGAATAATCATAACTTCTTTTAACAGAAAAAATCCTAATAAACATTTTATATATTTCTTTACTTTTGGATTTTTAACAGGCATACTCTGGGCTATGAAGCTTGGCGTTTGTTTTTTGTTGTTCATGTATTATACAATTTTCATTACTAAGGAAGAAAACAAATATTGTTTTGCAAAACATCAAAGTGCCTTTCAAATGTTAACAAAATATCAACAATAGCAATGATGGTAATAATTATAAAAATTACTTTTGGAATATTGTATCCAATATTGGATTCTGAATTTCAAGAGGAAACACCACAAATGGAAATATGCCCGGGAAAGGCAGGCAAGCTTGGTATTGGGGAGGGAATAGCTGAAGCAGCTGTAGGTTTCAAGTCTGAAGCTGATGCAACAAAAGGAAGAAAGAGTATAGAGTACAAACTCGAGAACCTAGCTCATCGGTTTTAATCTCAGCACGACCCAATATAAGGTACTTTAGCCTCTCCGTGAATCTGCTTCCTCATTCGTAAAACAGAGATAATAATAGTATTCACCTCACAGGTTTCTGAGACTCTGAAGATCCTATATATAAAGCACTCAGTTCATTGACTAGCACAAAGTTAATGATGCTAAAAAAAAAAAAAGATGTAGCTCCCCCAAAAATGGAAAACAGTTCCTCAAGAAAGTATTTGTGCATGAAGGTTCACAGTAGCACTTTTCACAATAGCCAAAAGGTGGAAACAACCCAAGTGTACACAGATGGATGAATGGATAAACAAAATATGGTATATATACACAGTGGAATATTATTTGTGCATAAAAAAATGAAATACTGACAGGTGCTACAATGTCGATAAGTCTCAAACACATCATGCTAAATGAAAAAAGCCAGACACAAAAGGTTACATATTGTATGGTTCTATTTATATGAAATATCCAGAATAGGTAAATCCAAAGAGATGGAAAGCAGACTGGTGTTTGCTAGGGCTGGAAGTGGAGTGAGGAAGAGGAATGCTGAGTAACTGCTTAATGGGAATGAGGTTTTATTTGAAGATGATGAAAATATTTAGGACTAATAGAGATGATGGTTGCACAACAGTGTAAGTGTACTAAATGTGACTCAATTGTCTATTTTAAAATGGCTAGTTCTATGCTATGTGAATTTCAACCCAGTAGAAATAAATATATAAAAGTTTAGATAACATTCATAATAATAGAGGTAGGTGTTGCTTTATTAGGAGGAAGAGGAAAAAAGGGGAGAGGAGGAGGAGGACTGCTACTCTTATCTCAGTGATGGGGAAATCACTCCCCCATAAGGCCGTTAAATCCATGTTCAGGCAGGTTTGTGTAGTGAAAGATCATGAGATTCAAGATGCAGGGAGACTTGAACCCAGTTCCCAATTCTACCTGCTCTTAGCTGTGCAGATGACAGGTGATCCAATCTCTTTTTACCTCAATCTATGATAGTAAAACAGAAATTATAAATGCCTATGTGACCAGTGTACAGTGTGGATTAATCTACACTGTGCCTAGCAAAATGAGGACATTTTATAATAATCTATACTGTGCCTAGTAAAATGAGGACATTTTGTAAGCGTCCTCAAGCACTTTCCCAGTAAGTAAGTGCTTACTAGGAACAAATTCAATTTGAATTTAATATATTTGAATGTTGACCCTAATTCTGAGAGAACTGCCAGAGAGAAAAGAGAGGCAAGCTTTGAACATCTAGTGTCCAGGTTTAGTTGCTACTAATTCAAAGTTAACTTTGCTGACTGGTGCAAAACAGCTCTCCCCAAAAACTTGGTTCTAGTTCTCTTTCTGGGACTACAAAATAATGTTATCTCTGCTCAATAAGACATGCTTCAGGAATGATTACTTGAAGAGGCAAGAAACACAGACCCATCTGGCTAAACACACAATTTATTCAAACACTGAATTTAACTTTCCATACTTTTTGGAGGTGCCCTTCCTCCATCACTGACAGAACAGTAAAACCTTAACAGTAAAAATGTCCTCTGTCTTCTGATCCACTACCAGAGCAGTTAAAATAGATTGCTGAAGAGATTTCTGGTAATGGGAAGTAAAGTACAGAAGCAAAGGTGTCTCCCTTTAAAAAAAAAAAAAAGACTAGGGAAGGAAGCAAAACCCACTTTCTCCCTTTTCTGACTCTCTTCTTTTTGCTGTACTTTCAACACGTTATTTGTATTGTCCTCTCTGGGTAATGATTATCTGAGGGCCAACATTCACCCAGAGTGGTGTTAACAGTTCATTACACTTGTCCTAGCCTGCAGAACAATCAATAACCCCAAATAAAGAGTAATGGTTATTATTAAGCCAAACACAGGTTGATGATCCTTCCTTACTGATATTAAATTTACCTATTGCTTCCTGCGTATCTGTCTGCCTCAACTCTTGCTGTGTTCAATTACAGCCCTTTACTGGAAGAATTCACAAGTCCATCGCTACCTTTATGTGAATCTCATACATATCCTCTCCTGAGCAATCCAGGGACGATTAGTTGCTCTCACACCATATTTACCGGTTTTATTTTTGTCTCTAAGGTCACTGACAGATGAAGTATGCCTGATATTTAGTGATTTGGCTGTTTCTTGTAGTTATTTATAATCAAAGACCTTTCTCTTTCAGCTCTACTTCCAAAAGGCTTATTATGGTATCTCTTAATTACTCACCTACTACTTTCATTCCTAAATGCAACAGCTATATTTTAATCTCACTCCAGGATAAATGTGATCAAAAATGTTTTTAAAAATATTCACATATTCAGGCATTCAGTCATTCAATCATGAAATATTTACTGAGTATCAAATTAATATAAAAGGTATCCTGGAGGAGAGGTAAGATCACTAATGGAGTAGGAAACACATACATAGACTTTGGAATTAAAAAATCCTAGACTTGAATTCTGGCCATATTCTTGCCATGTAACAACAGGCAAGTTAGCTTCTTTGAGCCTCAGGTTCTTTGCTTATAACAGGGGGCTGATTATATCTACCCTGTCAGAATGATATAGGATTCTGAGGATATACATGCAACAGGCACATAAATCACTTCAATAATTTTCATATTCACACCATCAAAGTGTGATTTTCTTTTCAAAATAACTTCTAAATTTTAATTGTAGTTTATAAATATAGTTTCATATAATTTGTTGGTTTCAAGTCAAACCATCCTAATGATTTTACATATCAACCAAACTATAATTTACTCTGTTTACTTGTAGTTTGGGCTATGTTTATAACACTGACCTTCAAGTTATACATATCTATTGCTTTTGTGCATTATAAATAAAGTCTTAACTGTATTCTCAATGATATAATTCATAAGCAAATGTGCTAAATTTTTTTCAGGGAAGATATCCCTTCAATTTTTCATTTTTGTTTTCTTAACAGCATATAGTTAAGACAGCATGAAGTCTGCAACAAATTTTCAAGCTGTGCCTCTGAAAAGTTACATGATCATGAACATGACATTGAATCCCACTGAGCCTCAGACTCCTCATGTTGAAAATGGAGTTGGTTATGTTGTGCCTCGCCCCTTCACTTATTTATTTTGAGATGAGGTTTTATGTTGGTGAAAGTGCTTCATAAGTACTGATAACAAGCAGCTACCATTACTCCTTTTCAAGATTTTTGCTATTTTTCATTCTTGATTGTCTTTTGGGTCTTAGGGTTAATAAATGTACATCTGTCTCCTGAATGTTTTTAAAATAGTGTTTATATTTTGGCATTCACATGAAAGTTCACGGTAGGTAATAAATTAACTGGGAACATTCCAGACTTTTTTTTTTTTATTCTATAACTTGATGATTCTGATTGATTTACTTTTCTTTTCTTTTCTTGGTGAGTTAATCACATAATTACCAACCACTAGATTATTTTGTACAAGAAGACTGTTTCACAAATTAGGTCACTGTCATTTATCATTACAATTTCTTTTCAAAATATATCAAATCTTACAATCTGTTAACACTGCCTCAGTGTATATCATTTTATTTCACTCAGATGAACATTAGGAATAATTGCAAAGATCTAATCAGAAAAAAAAGTTTAAATCATTATAAAGTACAACCATGAGTATTTGCAATAATCAAGGCCAATATTACAAAAACAATACAAAAAAGGTAATGTTTTTAAAGTTCATAGAGAAGAGGCATATAGGATTCTGTGGGGTCATGACTCTAACAAGCTGGGCTTTGATATTACCTTTCCCTGCCATTGTTTCATATTTGTTATGATCTTATCTTTATACTCGGATGAGGAAATAAGCTGAGTAATAAGACACTGTCTCTCATATACTCCTACATGCTCTGGTCCCTGTCCTTTTCCAACTCATAAAGAGAAGTGATTGATTCTGAAAGGGTAGAAGCCTGGTAATCATTAAAGATAAATATCAATTCAGCAGAAAATACAGCACTAAAAGTATGGATGCATTTAAGTTTTAGGAATCTTGCCCATGCCCTCCTCCACCTAATGTTATGGCCTGGGGGACAATGAGTAACAAGCTTGCACTGTAATTATAGATGAGGATCACTTGGCACTTTGGTAATTACTAGGCTCTAATCACGCCAGACTAAGTCCCTTCCCAAACAGAATCTCTCTCTAAAGCTACCAGAAGGCATATAAGCACAGAACCATTGCAGCAGAGCATAGCTGCAAAAAGCCTGGGTGAATTTGCATGATGCATGCACAAAGCAACTAACACTTGGTGGTCCTGCAATAATCGACTTTGTATATTGCTGGAGCTCAAATGGGATGCAGAGACCATCCTTCCCAATACCCTAATTTTTGCGGAGAAGAAAACTCAGGCCAGGGCCAGGGCAAGTAAAATGACTTTTCCAGATCAAATAGCAGTAAATAGCGGAGTCTATAAATGAGCTTCTGGTTCCTGCTCCCATTTTTCCTGCTCTCTATACAATGCTAACTCTGTATGTCAATGCTGGATAGGGTTTCTTTTCCATTCTCTGTGAATGTCACCTAAGCATGTACCTGATTCATAGGCTACTCTAAATTAAGAGTTTGAATGGTGAAAACCGGAAGAATGCCACTAAAAATCAATAGTATCTATCTCCTTTTTAGAAGCATGCTTTATGTAAAATAGAGATTTAATTTGTGCCCTGAATTCCTGTCTTTGGCCTGTGAAGGAAAGAGATTAAAGGGTTAAAATTTACAAAAGTAACCGGTACATTGATGCAGTGACTCTCAAAAAGGCTGAGCAGATTTCTTTTTTTATTAATTTAAAGGATTTACTGAACCTGGGAAGGCATATTACATATATAATCAGGATACAGTAATGAAGGGACCATGAAAATGGAATATTTCCTCAGGACTAAAAACTCAAGAAGTGTACACACTAAAGAAAATATGTTGCATGAAAATGATTTTTTTAAACTATCGTGACGATAACTACATTTTATGGTTGCAGTCAACTAATATTTATAAAACAAAATCAATAAGAGTAAAAAAACCTGGTAATTCCTTGATATTGGTGAATAAATATATTTAAGATATATACAAAAATACATATAAGCAGTTTGGTATAATAAAAACTTATTTCAACCCTCTGGGGTTACATTTTGTTTTTTAAAGACCCCCAAATCTAAACTATTTTAATTCACAAAATACCACATTCCTCTCATTTCAAATTGTAATGAAAATAAAATGTATGAAGCTTGCTGGTGATGCCCCGGATTGCATAATCCTACCAAAGACATTAACAGAAGCGCTAAAAATCTAATTAAATTTTAGAGTGCTAGTAATGTCGCCATAAGGCCCATGTAAGCTATTATCTACATTAATAAAATTAAATTCAGACTATATCCATATCTGGATAATGATATACCTGGTTTCAAGGTCACTCTTACTTCCTTACTTAAGAATATTTCTTCTGTATTCTCATAAATAAAATTGATTAATCATGAAGGTGAAAACCAAATGCCTTCTCTTCTATCTCCACATTCTTCTTTCAGGTCAGAGAAAAGGGATTGAGTAGTCGTCCCGCCTCAGTGGGCAGAGTTAATACCACTCTTGGCCCCCATCCCAACCCTTCTTCATTTATTCTTTAGAGGAAGGAAGGTCTTTGTGATCTCTGCTGTACTCATTTCCCATAACAATGTGAATGGTGGGCTCAGCTTGATTCTAGCCTCCCCATGGTGAGCAGAGAGGACAGGGTCTGCCTTTCCAGACCCAGCCAGGTGTTTTCTTTCTTTATTCCAACTTCTCCACCTGAAACTGGTTTGGTTGAATCCATTTGATCTTGGGGACAAGTTAGCTTAATTCAAAGTGGGTGCCTTTTGTCCAAGCCAAACTCACTAGTTGCATTTTAGCAGGGAGCCTGGACTTGGGAGTTATTCAGTCTCTATTATTAAACCTTTAGTACGATTTGGCTCCCTAGTTCTCTTTCTCAACTGGTAAAAACCTGGACAGGAGACAAATGAGACTGATAACACCTTTACACCTGCAAGGAAACTCACTGCAAAATAATCATGCTAAACCTGTCACCAAACTACCATAGCAAAGTGCAATATTGAGAATCAACATAGCCTGCAAAAATCTTTCAACAAGAAAACATACAAACACATCTCTTCTATCTCCCAGCCCCCATACACACACACCTGATTGGCATATTTTTAAATTTTATTTTATTTGCTTGTTTATTTATTTGAGAGAGAGTCTCACTCCTTCACCCAGGCTGGTGTGCAGTGGTGTGATCTCAGATCACTGCAATCTCTGCCTCCTGGGTTCAAGCGAGTCTCCTGCCTCAACCTCCCTAGTAGCTGAGATAACAGGCACACATCACCACACCCAGCTAATTTTTGAAGTTTTAATAGAGACTGGGTTTCGTCATCTTGGGTAGGCTGGTCTGCATTCTTAAGTTTACTGCAGTATTACTCACAATAGTCAACAGTTGAAAACAACCCAAATGTCCATTAATAGATGACTTACCTATCACTGGTTAATGAATATATCTTTCAAATAATGATCTTGAACATGGCAAAGCTTTTCTCTATTATTTTTCTGTCTTTTAAATCTGATATGCTCCAAATATCACCTTAGCTTGGGAAAATGTATAAAGATTCTAAGTTTTCTTTGTATCTTAGCATGATCCTTTGATTAGACAGTTATATAGGTAATATGTGCTCTCTCAAAACTGTGACCTTTTCTATGGAAATGAAAATTAGCATAATAATAAAAAAAGTTACATGGGCTAGGTTGGAGATTTAAAGTAAAAGCCTCTGGAGATAACAATGTAGCCTTGCATGGTTTAGTACTGATGATAAAATAGTACCTCATAATTATATGGTATTTCGTCATTCACATGGTACTTTCCTATACATTTCCACTTAATCGACTTGTTCACTCTCAAATAACAGATGAGGACATCTGAGCTGCTGGACAACCAGAGCAGAGTTAACAGAGAAAGTAATATACTCTCTATGTTGTCCTGTACTCAGTAATACTTGTTAAATGGATAACTGTGATACAACTGCCACAATATGTTATTAGCAGAATATCCATTCAGAGAATCATTTCTTCCAGCTCAATGTGACTCTGGGGAAAGGGGGCTATTAATAAGCCTTGACAGAGTGCAACTTCATGCCCTGGTCCAACTTTCAGAGATCTTTTGTGTGTTCAATCTAGATCTTGGGGAGAAAGAGGGTAATTGTAAGTTCATTTGAGTTGAGTTTTCCCCACTTGCATTTGAGAAGCCTAATCACTGCACACAGCTCCTTACCACTCCAACAGTAGAGAATACTGTCCCAGTGACCTGACAGATCTTCCATCCCACCTGTATTCTCATTTGTTTTATTCTTCTTAAGAGATGAATATACTTGCCTTTAAGGCAACACTCTGGTTCCAGAATCAGGGATTACCTAAATTCTGATTCATGATGCATCCAATTGGACACTACATTCTATGTCCCAGACTTGTGATCTGTCTCACTTGCATGCTCCAGAGCTTCTCCCCACCAGGCTTTGCTGCCACCTCTGGGCTTGGCTATGCTCACCTCATCTTAGGAGACCACAGAACCATAATCTTTTCCTGTTAGTCCCCCTGATCCCACCAGGCAAAATTATTTCCATATTTTCAGACAAAATTTTCTTTCAGTTAATTACTATAGGAGAAGTGTATCACAGTGGCTAAGGGCATTTGTTTTTCTGGTAGACAGCCCTGAACCTAAGGGTTGATTCCATCTTTTTTATGAGTTGAATATCTTTCAGAAAACCACTTACCAATGCCAAACGTACATTTCCTTATTCTTAAAATTAGGATAATAGTATCTACACTTAATTGGAATCTCGAGGGATTGAAAGAGATAATGCATTTGAAGTACTTATGACAAAATCCAACATACCCAACTCATAAGTACTCAATAAATCCATTCAAAAATATGTATTGAGTATAGATATATATAATCTATTGAATATTCACACTGAGTATATGAATATAAGTTTTATACATTTTAAAATATATTCATTCAAAAATATGTACGTATCTGTATCCAACACATTTTTAATACATTTATTGAATATATAATTACATATATAAATACAGTATCTCTCCTATATTCTTACAGATCTTCATGCGCAGAAAAATAATTGCTCTTATGAACATTATAGTAGTGGATACTGAGAATAAACAAGCACATAAAATATAAATATAGAAATAGTATATTTAAATGTTAGAAGTTGATCATGAACACCGGCTTTTTTTGAGTAATTACTACTCCTGCTACACTGAGATCAACTTAATGATTGATAGAAAAATAATTATTATGTCTTTATTACAACACTAACTCTTAAAGACATAATTAGAATGTGCCACAATTTATGATTGGTGAGCAATGTTTCAACACAACAGGCATGTACTTAGAATCTATCACGGCAATATGCCTAGGCTCCGTGTATGGAGGGAGGTGGGGTGTTGGGAAAAGATACATCTATGAACAACTAATCAAGAAATAAATGTTAAATAGAGGTACATGTAATATGTTGACTGGGAGAGAAAAAGAAGAGTCATTATAATAGAAGGCAGTTAGTAGAGGAACAATGACAGTGTCAAGTATATGAAACTCCCATAATTTTTTCTTAAATTGAAAAATAAATTATGACATGTCTTTTGTTGCATAAGCAAAACAAAAAATTTGGTTTCCATTCTGTACCAAATGATGAACCATTGGCAAATTCTGCCTGAGTTTCAAAAAGGCCCTGATATTGGAAATGAACTTCAGAAACTGAAGGCAGACAGAACAATTAGGAGGTGACTGTAATAGTCCAGGGGATAAATCATAAAGTCTGCAACTCACAGTGGCAGTAGTGGTGCAGATAAAATAGATTAAAGAAACAGTGTTTTGCAAACTTTTTCCTGGAGCTTTAAAGGTTTTCAAGTTGTTGGTAAATGACCCACATAAAGCAGTTTTACTTCCTAAAAACGTATCATTACTGTTATAATTTGAAATATAAAATAGCATCAAGCAATTATTTGGGGAGGCATTAAGTGCTTAACTTTCTTACTTATATGTGAGTATACAATTGCACACATGCATTTAAACATATTTGGCTAACATACACACACATAAATATTCATACATACAGAACAAATGGAAATGTTATAATCACTACTATTTTGCAAACATTATTGCCATGTCATAAAAAGACATGTAGCTTTCATAGCACTACTGAAATTCTTATTTTTATTGACTGGCAGGCATACAGTATGAACAAAGGGAGATAGCAGTATTCTTTTGGTGGCTTGACACTCTATGCAGTGTCAGATTCCATGTGTTGTTCAATAAAGCTGTACAGTGTTTTTAAATGTTACTGGACTTCCAGGTAAAATAATTCTCCTGATATAGTAGAGGCTGGCCACAGCTCTGGTCAAGATAAAAATATCATTAACACATGCCATAATTTAATTGCACTTGCCACAATTTTTAGTGTCTTCTGCATCTTCCTATAAATGAAACACCAGCAGTGACTTGCTTATATCGTAATTTTAAGTGCTAATGCATTAGAAAAGACACTCTGTTTTGGTGCTTGATTAGTTTGGTGGTTAGAATAAGCCTCTAAAGCCAAAACACCTGAATTTGAATCCTGCTTCCATATCCTACTGAGTTAGGTCATCTTGGCAAAGTAACTTAAATTCTTTGTTTAAACTTTCCTTTTTCAAAGGAGATAGCAAGTATTTCACATAATATACAAATGATAGTTATATATTACATAACGATGCCATGTGTGTATATATGTTATATATAAATTTGTTACAACTGCCCCTGTTACATTTTAAGCACTAAACACTTCTTTGTAACTATTTCAGTTATTATTGTGATTAGTATTAATATTACCATTTTGCTGTGTGATCTTGGGCAAGTCAAAGATAACACAATAACAAGTTATTTTCCATAAGCAAGAAATATATCATGATTCCAGGCTCGATGGTCTGTTTTGCTGAGGATTGTTTTCTCTAAGTTAACTGACAAAGGCTGGGCGGCATAGTGCTGACAATAATTGATGAAGTAAGGACTAGAAATACCACTTTGGAGAAGACAAAGTCTCTGCCTTCCAGGGACAGACAGCTTAGAGGGAAAAAGACATGAAGGCAAACACCTCTAACAGAAAAACAACATAGTAATAAATAAAACATAAGATGCAGAGAAGGGGGCTTATTCAGCCTCATGTATTTGGTGGTGGTAAAGAGAATGGGTTCAGAAATCAAGTGGAACTGGTCTGAATGTCAACTCTACCTTGTGCTAGATATACTGGCTTAGACCAGTTACTAGATTTCTTTGAACCTCAGAACTATAGTAGCACAGAACTTAAGGGCAGAGGCTCTGAAGGTAGACCTCCAGCAGTGTATCTTTTACTCACTAGCCTTGTCACCTTGGACAAGTTGCTTAATCTCTCATTGATCCACTAGTATTTGTTACATCATATGGGTTGTGATGATTAAATAAGCTAGTAGAGATCAAGACACCTAAAACCGTAATCAACACACAGTAAGCACTCAAATACATGTTAGTGTCAATGAAATTAAAATGAGACTCGCCTTGACCTGGCTTCAAATGTGGCTGCCAAATTTAAACCAACAGAAAGAAATACATGTATTCTAAATCTAGGTGCTAGAAGGACTTACAAGGACTTAGAAGGAAACCTCAAAAAGATTCTGCCACTCCTAGCAAAATTGCTGAGAATGGCTTTTCTGGGGATTTTCTCATGGGTAGCTGTGGCTGTACCATGCATTCACAATCCCACTCATTGCTGAACCATGAGTGGAGAGGGAGCCTACCCCATCTTAAGTCAAGTGATGGAGACTCACAGACAACTTAAGCTCTGGACTCAGAGTGAAAGCCTGATTTCAAACCCCAACTTTACAACTTGTTTGCTTTGTAACTAGAGACACGTCACTGGTTTCTCTGAGCCTCATGTACAATATAAGATGCAACAACTTTGCTGTTCAAGTTGTTCTTCACTTAGTTATTTTTTGCTCATCTGCTCTACCCCAGTTTACTAATATATGATCCATACAAATAAAGTAAATCAGGGAAGAACAATTATATTGTTTACATTAGGCCAGCAGGCTGGATTTAACTTGGCTTTCTCCGTTACTGCAGAGAAGTTTTCTCAACCTGTCTTAGTCTCTCAAGACATATTTAGCATTGTCATTTTTAAGGCAAAAAATGATGAGAACACAACTCACAAGATGCTGATAGCATGAAGCAAAACATATGCTGATGCGACTCATCTAAGTATCAAACCTAAGTAAAGTATGTGTGTTTATTTATAGCAGGAGGTGTTTTACATTTAGAGACAAGCTCCAAATCAGATTCTCAATTCATTTCAAGGAGCAAGGGTGAAGGTATAAATGAGCTGCAGGATAATGTACTGGAAGAAGAGAGTTTACTGAATTTGAGTGAAAGGAATCAGGGAGAGAAAGAGAAAATAATTGGTATGAATAAAGCCAGCCCTTTAAGAAAGATGCCAGTTAAATGGGACAGTGACAAAATTTTCTAAAACTCTGGAGGCTATGGAAGAGAAAAACAGATTCTACATTCAAATCTCATTAACATCACATTTGTTTATCTTTGCACCAGTGTAGCATGGCTCATTGTAACATATGTGCTGCAGTCTAGTTGGGTACACTAATAAAAACAGGACTATGTCACAGCAGGAATAAAGAATCTACTCTCTCTCTAAGAGGTTAAAACACACAGGAAAAGAATCTTCCACTAAAAAAATGTCTCCCATTACTTAAGCTAATGTTGCCCTTCCCTCAGGTCTCTCCAAGGTTGCAGGGCATTTTGAAATTTGTATCTCTAAGCAGAGCAGGCAGATTAGGGAATTATGTGCTTAAGAACCCTACCAAAATTAGAACAGGAAATAAAATATTCACTCATTCATCTATCCATCTAGTTACTGAACAGCTAGCTGAGTATCTCCTATACAGTAGAGTTTCTGCTAGGTGCTATAGGACACAGAAAAACAAACAAGATGTAGTCACTACCCTCAAGAATCATAAAACCCACACAAGGGCAAAACATGCAGACAACGTAGGCTACCCTAGCCTCTGTGCAAAATCTCGAATTGATGTTAGTGGCATCCCTGAGTGTCAGTAGAAGAGGATGTAGTGGAGAGGGATGCGTTCTGGAGGCTCCAATTAAATATGTTGCTTGACAACTACATGACAAGAAAAAGGTGCTAACTTTAGGATGAAAGGGATCACCAAACAGAAGTTAAATATTAAGAACATGAAAAAATACAAAGGCGAATTAGTCAATTATCATTATTATTAATATAATAATTATTATATGATAAATCTAGCAATAACATCCATGTTTTCTTTGAGTTTATTTGAAAATCTATGCTTATTAGAGATAATTCAATTGAAGAGAATTATAAGAAATTAAGGAAACACCTTCCACTTGGCAATATAAAATTTTTTTCAACAGCAAAATAGTCTATAGATTTAAATATTTTCTAAGAGGACTACTTAATTAACATTTGTGTTATGTTCCATGACATCCTTGGTTCCATCTCTATCTTCCAGACTTATCAAATAATTGAAAATAGTTGTCACCTTTCTTCTCCCAAGTGGTAGTACCTGGATGTGGTGTGACCCCTTATTAGAGAGGAACCCAAGAACATGCCAGTCCTCCTCTAACTGGCATGAAGGCTGTTACCAAGGCCACAAATACGTCTCCTGACTCCAGAGTCCCCCAAAAGGGAGATTAATCGGGTTATCATCATTCTATCTATCCCATCCTATCATTTTAGGAGAGCTGATGACTGATCCTCTGACCTTTGTGCTGCAGAATCTGGCTTAACATTATCCTTCAGGATTAGTAATCAGATGAAAATACAAGTAAGCTTAAGTGGACACTCAATCATGCTCAAGCTGTCGAGCCAATCAGATTTTTTTTTTTTTTTTACATAGTAACAAGCTGGGGGAGGGATGTGGCATTTAAGGCATGCCAGGCAGGAAACTCTAATTATCTACTGATAAATAATAAGCTTCCTTTTGCCAAGGGTTACAAATGCAATACCAATAGCTATATATGTAACTGATATCAACAAAACAAACCAACAAAATGCTTTGTTTTTATAAAATCACGTAAGTAAAAGCAACAGGGAAGGAGGGACATTAGTTCATCTGTCTGACCATCCAGTCAGCTAGCCAGCCAGCCAGCCAGCCAACATTTATTTGGTACTAGTCTGCTATGGTAATGGCAGACTCTGTCCTCCTATGGCAGGCATTGTCTAACATGTGAGCTACAATTTAAAATCTTATTGTGATTTTCCACTTAAATTTGAAAAAAATATATGAAATTCTTATGTCACCAACAAGGCTCTACAGGATCTGATCCCTGTCAGCCTTTATACTCGCCATTTCTGCAACTTTCCCTCACTCACCACTCGTAGTGTCACTGATTGCCTTTCTCTTTCTGCAGTACAGTAAATGAGCTTTCCTAAAGGCTGCCCTTCCTGCCTGAAGAGTTTTCACCTATCTTCCCAGGACAAGCATCTCCTTGTCATTTAGTTCCTGACTCTGCATCCCCTCCTCAGAGAGGACTTTCCTAACCAGCACACCTACTGTTGCCACTGCTTCTCCTAGGTCATTCTCTATTTCTACTCTGTCTTGTTTTATCTTCATAGCACTTTTCATTACCTGACATTATATTATGTTATTAACTTTTTTTTTTTACTAGAATATAAGCTTCATAAGGCAGAGATTTTTACCCACTTATATTCACCGAAGTAACAGGACCTGGTATAAAGTAGTTGTTCAAGAAAGACTGAATGAAAAACCTTAAAAAGGGCATGTAAATATATATAAAATTACATTACCATGAAGGAAAGATAAATGCTCCTAGAGGAATGTTAAGTAAGGTGGCTGTGGCTATCCTGGAAGACGTTAGAAAGGGTTTCCTGACAAAATGATACTCAAATTGAATCACTTGTATTGGTTTATCTGATAAACTATGTAAATACATTTGGTCCTTCCTAGCCTGCAGCCTACAGAAAACAAGATAAACTACAAATGAATCAACTTATACACAAAATAAAGCTGGTTGGTGAAATTAAAACTAACTGCTTAACTAAGTAAAGAGAAAAAAATAAACACAGAACTTCATCCCAGGAGGAGTGGTCACTGCTTTTGGTCCCTTTATGGATGAACTGCCCGAGGTCACTGACTGGTCTGTAGGCAGAATGCAGTTCTGACACTAGATTGGAGAAGCACCCTCCATGAGCTGATTAAGTCAACACTGAAATACATATTTAAAATTGAACTCAGTCATACATGATTGAAATTACTTTGTAATGATCCACATTCTTTCTTATTGAACTACCGTGATTTGTGTTGATTTGTATTCTTTGCTATGGAAGCTCAACATGTATTTTACAAGAGGCTGTCGGACTGTTTAGAACAAATGCTAATGAATAAAAGGGCAGTCACCCTGGTGGTTAAAGGGAGAGAAAGGCACTGAAAGAAAACAAGGGTTGGGTACGTGTGAGCACAGAAGAAAATTCAGGTGTCCTGCAAGAAACTAGTGGCCCTGGCTGACAAATGAGACCACAACATTCATTTTCCACATCATTGCCTACTCAGAGCTGGATGGGTCACCAGGAACCAGGCTGGAACCAACTCATCAATTATGTTGACAGGTTTGTCAAAGAAAACTTTTTCCTGCAAGGCTTCCACAGGCCTTCCTTTAAAGCTATCCCTCTTTACAGAATTCTAAGTTATTTTTCTTCTTTTTTTTTTAACTTTTAAGTTTCGGGGTACATATGAAGATTTCTTACATAGGTAAACACATGTTATGGGCGTTTGTTGTATACATTATTTCATCATCCAGATATTAAGCCCAGTAACCAATAGTTAGCTTTTCTGCTCCTCTTCTACCTCTCACCCTCCGTATTTTCATAAATAACAACTATTTTTTGTAAATTACTTATCATAAGTAAATTATTAAAAAGGATGAAAAAGTCTTTTTCCTCCTCTAGGAAATATTTCTTCAGAGACAAACTGCAGATATCCAGTTGCAAATTAAACTTAGAATAAAGAAACACAGGCACTCTCATGAACCATTTCAAAAATGTTTGGTAATTTAGGAGTCACATTGGTCACATTTAGAAGTAAGCCTCTGGATCTTATTTGTCACAGAAACAGTAGTAGTGGATCCATCACTATTTAAACTACCCAGGTAGCTTAATGTTCACATAACAGAATAAAACTAATCATGCTGAATATTACTAAAATCCTAAATCACAATGTTTCCTTTTTTAGACAAATCCACAAAACTCCTAATTTAAAAAAAATGTGTGTATGTGTGGGAGGGTGGTTAATGACAATATTATAATAGTTCAATATTTAAGGAACATAAGGTGAAAGAAATAAAGACAAGTCTTGAAGTTCTGATTCTATTAAAAAGTCTTAAAATTTCGCAGAATGCTCTGTAGATAGCAAAATAATTTTTTTATTGGCTAAGATCTACATTTTCTTCATTTCACACTTAGGAACAATTTATTTTATCTCTTAAGTAATATCTGCTTAAATCTTTATGGTTCAGAAAATACTGTGTATTTTTTGTTAGGTTTTTTTTGTTTGTTTCTTTGTTTTTTTGGCAGTTCCAGACAATTGTAAAAATGCTGCTTACTTGAATTCCATCTTTGATCCTGTGTTAGATTTAACAAAAGTATAATAGAAACAGGAGGGAGAGAAAAGAAAATATGACCAAAAATGACATAGGAACTATACTTTTTCACAAGGTTACAGAAATATCTGACTTAAGGACATACTAAATTCCCATTTTATAGAACTTACTTCAACACATATTTTCATTATACATCAATTTTGTTTCATACCCAGGTAATTCCTCTGGTGGTTTTCTAACCAGCATATTAAATACTAGGTACAGAATATTAGCTACAGGAAAGAGGGGAAAAAAAGCAAGACATGAGAAGGAAGTATATGTCACTAAGAGCCAATTTCAAATGAAGGTTAATCAGAAATGAAAAGACCGAATTTTTTTTAAAAAATCACATTTTCAAAGAGTTTTATGTTTATATAAACATTCATTTTACACAGGCTTTTCTTTAAACTTAGATCCAACATTTTATAGATTGCATACTGCCAACAACTTCTCACTGGCTACAGTGCTCCAGAGTGCCTCCTCATGTTGCCAAAGTCCCTAGATAAAATATGATGATCTGGAGACAGACCTTCCCAACCCCCTTCCTATAGACAATTACTAGCAATTAGTCACACTGCAGGGCTAAGTAACACTCTCTCTCTGCACCTGCAAATCTACGTTTGAATGCCACAGCCAAATCCACTGCAGGAATCAAAATTAAATTTGAACTGAAAATCTAGCCTAATACCTTATTTATTACCTGCTACTCTGCAGAATAGAATATGTTGAAGAAGAGGCCCCCAAAGGTTATGCTTTATCTTCAGCTTTGTTCGAATATTTCTCCATGAAGAAGAGTCTCTTTTGGGCACTGATAATATTGGGAAATATACTTTTATTTCTCTTGAGCCCGATGATAAGCAGTACTGATTCAATCAGATCATACAGATAGGAGGCTTATATAAGATATCTGTCCTTCAGAGAAAATGTTACTTTTGAATCACATATTAATACATACGCTTATTACTACATATCATACTCCACTCATCCCAATAATGGGGTCCTTGGGGGCTCCCTTGAATTTATCCAAATGTTTTCACTTCTTTTATTTTGTAATTACTGAAGGTAAAATACAGCAACTCATTTTGTCTTCAATAGTGATACTTTATAAATGAATTGATGACCATATATGACAATGATACCCAAAATATACAATAGATATACCTCATTATAATGCATCAATTCCAATCCTAAATTGACCATTAATCAAATAGAGGGCCATGGAATACTCATTTAACCCTTATATATACATATATACACACATGCACACATGTATATATACACATACATACATGTGTGTGAATAATCATATAATCTTTATATATGTATATATCTTTTGTTATATATGTGTGAATATATTTATGCACATATTTCTGTGTATATACATATGTGTGTATAGATATACATATATATGAGTGCATACATCTTGAATGGATGGGTAAATGAAAAAATTCATGTTTAGCTTTGTAATGCATAGATACCCCATCATTCAAAGACAAATACACATTTCTGTTCTCAAATACACTCACACTCCGTCAGTTGGAAGCTTTAACACAACATGAACATATTAATAGTGAACAGAGGAATTGGAGCTCTTGAGAATTATGAGTAATTCACAAATTATCTGCTCACAATAGTTATTAAGGTCATATCTAAATAAAGACACACAGTGACAAATGACAACACAAAATTTCATTCATACATTTGGAATTTAAACAGATATAAGAGATTTTCAAGTTTTATCAGTTAATAGATCTGAGGTCAGTGTGACTTAATCCATCAGCTTGTACCTTTGCCAGTATGAAATTAAAAAGGGATCTGGACGGTGGACAAATTACTGAATGCCAAGTATATCTCAGCAAATATAATATTTATGGAAGGAAAAGAAAACTGCTCTTCAGATTTGTAGAACTTCTATGCAGTTCTCTTGACTTTGTTAATCTCATTTACTTATTGCCAGAGGCTTTTGCAAGCACTAGTTTTGACACTCCTATGGCTAAAAAATTTACTCCCCCATTTTTTTTTTCAAAAGGCACTGCTTTTAAAACAGTCAGAGTGTTGAGCTAAAAAGCTGGTGAACTTGACCATCTTGGTGCTCATTGTAGAATTGAAGGCCTCAGGCACTGGAAATGGAGGATCACAACCAGGCCCTCTAAGAGAACAACTGCTTCAGTATTTGTCTCTGTTTCATTGTTCTTCTCCTCACCATAGTTTCTTTCACTCATTTTCATTACTGGATAGCTAATGAAAAGCCACTAGACTTGCCTTCTTCCTCCATTTTACAATCAGATACAGACATACACGCTCACGCACACACATACGCACACAGAGACAGAGAGAGGAACACAGAGACTTCAGATGACTAGAATTCAAGTTAAGGAGGGACATTCATATCTCCTTATAGCTATGTGTAGTTCTTTCAATGATGTTTAAAATTCGATCATCACTGACATGAGGAAATGAAAGTGGGACGAGGAATCAGATTTTTAAAAATCACAGTATTATGATACTAAGTCATAAAAACAATAAAGCAAAAAGGCAGTGGTTTGCCAGATCCAACAGAATAGTTCTCAAACTTTGGTATGCATCAGAATAATAAATTGAAAAGTCTTAAAACAGATATCCTGGACCCATCCCAGCTTCTAACTCAGCAGGTTTGGGGGAAGGCCTGGGGATCTGCATTTCTTACAAGTTATCAGGTGATGTAGATTTGTAGGTCTGGCGCCCACATTTTGAAACATCTACTGTCTTAGTGCTCTAGTACAGGAGTTACTTTGCTTTGTTTTAATTTCCAAGAAACAGGAGGCACTGCAGATTCCCATTCAAATTTCAGACACCAGATTTTTGCCAGATCTAACAGAACAGTTCTCAAACTTCGGTATGCATCAAAGTAATAAACTGAAAAGTCATTATTAACTAAAGGATCTCCCAATTTAACAAACATTTCCCATAATTCTTGGGGTGGTGGTTAAGAAGTAGGGCAACCATGGCCACAGTCTAGCCTGGACTATCCTAGTTTGCACTTGCTGTCCTAGTGTTCATCCAGCTGGTGGCCCCTTTCTTTCTAAAAAGTCAAATTGAAGATACAGTATATCTTTATCCTCTCTGTGAATCATACCTGGAGAAATACTGCTGTGGATGTTAATCAAATCAGAAAATCAGAAATGGCTTCATATCCTGTTTAAAACTCCTTGCCCTCTTGAGAACGAGACTGCAGACTGTGGTCCACATTCTTTAGCCTGCCATTACTGCACCTGTTAAGCCAGTGGGTGATCCACGACCATATGTGAGCTGAGCATCTTTTGGAATATCATTAACTGTACTGAGTCCTGACTTCCTGCCTGTTATTTTTTATCTTGGCAAACAGTTTTGAACACGAAGTGTGAGTAAAAGTCATTGTTTGGGCCTGTCACAAAGTAAACAAACAAATAAGTCAACAAATAGTACAGTTCTCTGTGTGTGTCTGTTTTGAGACAGAGTCTTACTCTGTCACCCAGGCTGGAGTGTAGTGGCTCAATCTTGGCCCAATGCAACCTCTGCCTCCCAGGTTCAAGCACTTCTCTTGCCTCAGCCTCCCAAGTAGCTGGGATTACAGGCATGTGCCACCATGCTTGGCTAATTTTTGTATTTTTAGTAAAGATGAGGTTTCACCACATTGACCAGCCTGATCTTGAACTCCTGACCTCAGGTGATCTCCCAACCTTGGCCTCCCAAAGTGCTGGGATTACAGGCATGAGCCACCATGCCCAGTCAAATAATAAAGTTCTAAAATAAAGGAATATCCTGAAAATTCTACAAAGAACTGGTGAAAGGGTGAAGGGGAACAAAATGTTAAGAAGAGAAAGTCTATGACCTTGTGGAAGTCAATATAAACATGAGCGAAAAGAAGTGGAATTAAAATAGAATGTAAGGTAAGAAAACCACTCTAGCTGGAGGCAGGTCATCACCTCATAGGCTTAAAACAGAATGCAGTACAGATTTTGACAATGGGAATGGCTCTATTAATACTAAGACATTAAAGATGGCAAAGACCCCACTGAATGATGATTATTTTCAAGATGTATGCCTTAACTGGTAAAGTAAGCTTGCCATTACTCCCAGATATCTACACTAACTCTACCTTAGCTCGCCGTGTGTCCCTTTCCCCATTGCCAGTATAAATGCCATGAATCTTCAGATATTGGTGATTATGCTTCACGCTTGAAAGTTTTTCAAAGTGTATATTAGAAGCCACTTGAATCATAATCATTCATGATTTCCATTTAAAAAATGGCTTCAGAGCCCAGGCCAGGGTTTTTCAGTCAGAATGGTTGTGAGTGGTCTTGTCTATCTACATTTTAATCAGTATAGAGAGAATACTTTTGCATGTTAAAATTTTTAGAACATGTGTTAGAGTTTTTCTTTTTTCAATTGCATTAAAGTAACTAGTTTTCTGGAATAAAATATAGGAATTTAGAATTATGGGGTTTGTTTGAAATGATATGTTTTAAATTTCATAACAAAGGGTTTTACATAAAATGCACATTTATGGCAGTAAAAAGCTGTCATTCATCACATGGCAAAAAGGAAATTAAAATAACTGGGTCTTTTAATAGACACTACTTTATTATACAGTATTTTAAGGAACACTAATGGAGTAGGTTTATGAAAACTTTTCTTTTAAAGCATACAGCAGTTATTGATATGTATCTCATTTTTCTCATGCTTAAGTGATTTCCAGGAGAGGGAAAAACCTACGAAATTGTCAATTAAACAGATTTAATTATTAGAGTCTTTCCTTTACTCACTAGAATTGAGACTGAGGAAAACACAATTCTTAAATGTGTCTACGCACCTTGGCAATGAACAGGATCCACTGGCATAAAAACAGAAAGCAGAGAAAAAGTTCAAGATAAAGAAACATTGAACACAATTTGTCTCAAGCAATGTATACATTTTATCTAACTCAATTTCACAGTTCACATAGATTATCTTCTTCCATTTAAGGTATAAATCAGGTGAAGTTAATCTTGACACCATTTTGTATTACTACATGATGAAAATGAAATTTAACATTAGGACCTATAAAGTCTAAGTCTACCATTCTATATTCAAAAAAAAAAAAAAGAAAAAAAGAAAAAAGAAAAATAAAACAATCAATCTGAAAAATTATCCGGCCAATTCCCAAAAGAAGAAAAGTATAGTTCTAAGACATAATCTCAACTTAATACATACATTTTATTTTCAATCTACCAATTTACCTCCGTATCTATTTATAAAATATATATGAAAATATATGTATACATTTCATATATATTTGAAGGAAATATGTGAAGCTGCTTAAAATAAAAGACATGAAAGACATTAAACTACAGATCAGAGATTAAAAACTGTAGTGAGAATGACTATATATGAAAGAGCTGTTAGAGGTGATGGCATACTTTGCAGTTAACATCCCCAATGAACACTTAAATCACAAAGGATTCCTTTCTAACACCATATTTCCAAATCCACACCACCAAAGGTCAAAAGAAAGTGATTCCAGAAAGATTCAATCAAATAATTAAAAACTTAAACACCTGAGAGAAAAGACTAACATGACCTCTTGCTCACAAAATGGCAATCATGCTTCCTTCCTCATCTGACTAGGAAGATCATATCTTGAGACTCTAATCAGGTGCTCTGTTTTTCAGAACGCCTTCTCCTATCCCACTCACCATCTTTCCTGTCTCATTTACTTATTCCTGTGAGAAATGCCTACAACACTTTACTTATATGCATGGGGGGCACTTTAAGCATTATCTTCCTCTGTAAATCGTGAGTAATAATAAGCTAGGGACCTTGTTTATTTAATCTTTGAATCTACAACCCTGAACCAAGTTTTTATAGGTATGCACTCAATAAAAATATTGGTTGAATGAATAATTGTTGATATATTCAGCTGAAAACACTGGCCAAAGGATAAAGTAATAATTGGCTCAAGCTACTGCTCTCTCAAAGCAATTCAATTCAATTCAACTCAGACTAATTCAATTCATCTTCACTCAACAGACATTTACTAAGGTTCTAGCTTTTGCCTGTAAAGGAGATATAAACAGTTTTTTGACCTGCATTGTCTCTTCAATTGCCTTAACACTTCACTTTGCCAATAGAGGCATAGTTTATGTAGACAACCAGAAATTAATTACAAGGGAATAAAAATCACAGTAGTGCTCCAAATTCTGTGGGAAGAAAATGAGTAAATAGACATAAAATGACTTCTATAGAATTTTGTACAGATTGCATGTAAGCATATATTTGTGTCTAGGTTTTATTTTTAAATAACCTACCAGCCTTTCTTAAGTGGGCTTTCTAAAAAGAGGAACATCCCTTGTATACAATAGATTATCTGTTTCTACTGTGCATCTAAAATAGTAACAGAACAGCATTAGCATTTTTTGGGAGAACTGAGAAAATGAATAACTCAAATAATTCCCTGTGTTCGCCAGGTCAACTGAGAAACCTTGTTGAAACAGGCTGCCAGGGTCTCTATTACAGATTGTATACAGCTTATACAGTTTGCTCCTCCCTAATAACCAACTGTAGATTAGAAATATTTGGAAAAAACTAGATAGTTGTGTCTGTAGTGGACATGTACACACTTTCCCCCTCATGATTATTCTCTAAATGATACAATTATTTTCATAGATACTGTATTAGGTATTATAAGTAATCTAGAGATGATTTAAGGTATAAAGGAGAACGTGCATTGGTTATGTTCAAATATTGTGCCATTTTATATAAGGGACTTGAGCATCCATGCATGTTGGTATCCACGGGAGGTCCTGGAAGCAATTCTTCACAGACACTAAGGAATGATGTATTTATATTTAAGTTTTTCGGAAGTTTGTGAATTGGTAATTAGTTGGTAGAATTAATGGTGTTTAATAATATGCAAAATCATGGGACTAATTCAGGATATTCACCTTGGTATTAAGCTCTTTGACTTAAATTATTTAGATAATTGGCTCAACTCTCTGCTTCAATATTTTGGAAAGACACAGAAATAGATTTCATGGGGGACTATTCAAAAAAGCCCTTCCTTGAGATTGTATAAGAGAGTTACTCTCCTCTGTCTCAGGGTTTAAGAGAGCTTCACTTAAAACAATGACTGCTTTAAATCCTTCCTGTTGCCAAGATTCCTTGGATATGAAGACTTTCACTTAGGACATTGGAGACATGAATTAAAAGCATATAGGAAGAAGCAGGAGTGATGCTCCAAATATATTCAGTATTGCCTTCATGGAAGAGATAAATAATAAGTCCTTGAGTCTATCACAAAACAGTCTCTAAGGTGTGGAAAAAAAAAGTCAAGATAGAGAACTTTACTCACATCTCCAATACAAAGTGTGTGCAACAGGGAAAATGATCTCATTAGATTACCTTTCAGAGTTTTCTGCACCTAAAATTCAATGATTCCAAGAAAAAGAGTGCCAGCCCCAAAAATTACAAAACAAACTCTGATCTTTCAATATCTCAATAAGGGCTGTGCCTTCATCCTCTTCCCATCAGATGCTGTGCCAATCTGGGACTAGAATCTTTGTTCAACTGAAGCTATGCTCCTCCATTTATATTCTCCTTGTTTCAGTGGCTGAATGTCCCAAATTGTTTCCTAGCTCAAGACTTTTGCACATGTCCTTCCTTTTACTCTTCTTGTAGAGTCTTTCTTTCTTGTTTTTAAACAGATATATTTTTACATTTTATTTGTTCAATTCTTTTAAATTTTATTTGTAACTGATAACTAATAATTATATATGTTTGTGGGGTGCAATGTAATGTTTTGAAATATGTTTACAATGTGGAATGATAAAATCAGGCTAATGAAAAAATCCACTGCTTCACATACTTATAATTTTTTTATGGCAAAACATTTAAAAACTATGCAGCAACTTTGAAGTATGCAATGCATTATTATTTATTATAGTCACCATTTTGTGCAATAGATCACTCAAGCTTATTCCTCCCGTCTAAATTAAATTTAGTATTCTTTGATCAACATTTCCCCTTTCCCTGTCCAACACCTCCCCGAAGCTCTGGTAACCATCATTCTACGCTCTACTTCTATGAGTTCAACTTTTTAAAATTCCACATGCAAGTGAAATCATATTGTATTTGTCTTTCTGTGCCTGGCTTATATCAATTAGCATAATGTCCTCCAAGTTCATCCATGTTGTGACAACTGGCAAGATACTCAAAAGCAGAATGAAACTGGAACCTTATCTCCCATCACAAACATAAATCAACCCAAAATGGATTAAAGACTTCAATGTAAAACCTAAAACTACAAAACTACCAAAAGAAAACATTCATGAAATGCTCTGCAACATTGGTCTGGGCAGAGATTTCTTAGATATATCCCCAAAAGCACACACAACAAAACCAAAAATAAAGAAATGGAACTGCATCAAATAAAAAGCTTTTGTACAGCAAAAGAAACTACTAATTTAATAGTGTGAAGAGACAACCACAGATTGGGGAAAAATATTTGTAGGGCATACATCTGATAAAGGGTAATATCCAAATATATATATGAAACTCAAAAGCAAAAAATCCCCCACAAATAACATAATCAAAAAGTGGGCAACCTAAATAGACACTTCTCTAAAGTAGACATACAAATTATCAACAGATATATGCAAACATGCTCATCATCACAGATCACCAGGGAAACACAAATTAAAACCACAATGAGCTATCACCTCCTACCTGTTAGAACAATTATCAAAAAGACAAAAGATGAGAAATATTGGCAAACGTATGGATAAAAGGAAACCCTTGTGCACTATTCGTGGGAATGTAAATTAGTATGGCCATAATGAAAAACAGTACGGCGGTTTCTTAGAAAACTAAAAACAGAATTACTATATGATACTAATAATCTCACTTTTGAGTGTATGTCCAAAGTAATTGAAATTAGTGTGTTTTGCCATGCACGGTGGCTCATGCCTGTATTCCCAGCACATTACGTGGCCAAGGTGGGTGGATTGCTTCAGCCCAGGAGTTCCAGACCAATCTGAGTAACATGGTGAAACTCCATCTCAACTAAAAAAAAAAACAAAAAAAAACAAAAAACAAAAACAAACACAAAAACCAGCCAGCTATGGTGGTGTGCACCTGTAATCCCAGCTGCTTGGGAGGCTGAGGTGAGAAAATCACTTGAGCCTGAGCTGCGGGTGCTGCAGTGAACCAAGATCTCACCATTGCACTCCAGCCTGGGTGACAGAGTGAAACCTTTTCTCAAAAAAAAAAAAAAAGAAAAGCAATTAGTGTAATTAGTGTGCCAGAGATATCATCTGCACTACCATGTTCACTTCAGCATTATTCCCAAGAGCTAAAATATGAAATCAATCTTGGTGTCCATTATCAGTTAAATGGATAATGTGGTATATATATATATATATATATATATATATATATACACACACACACACATATACATACATACATACATACATATATGCACACTCACATAGTGGAATACTATTGGCTTTAAAAAGGGGTGGAAATGCTGTCATACCT
Source organism: Cacajao melanocephalus (assembly GCA_963573385.1). NCBI lineage: Eukaryota > Metazoa > Chordata > Mammalia > Primates > Pitheciidae > Cacajao > Cacajao melanocephalus. The sequence continues at coordinate 98,925 of CAUYLG010043815.1, forward strand.
GGCTCTTTCTAATGCTGAAGTCTCAGTTTAGTGCTACTTCCTCAGAGAGACCTTTGCTGAAAAAACTCAAGTAAGCCCTCTCTTTATTCCCAATCTCAGCACCTCATTTAATTCATAACATTAATCACTTTTTGTGATTATTATTAATTTTTGTCAGTTTCTTCCAACAGATTATGCACCTATAGAGTAAGGACCATGTTTGCTTTTCCAAATATCTAACATATACAAAATGTTCTTTAAGTATTTTATTGGACACAGGAATGCATAAGCACAGCAATGGAAGGGAGGAAGACATAGTTCAGGTGATATGTGGGTATGGCTTGGGCAATGGCAGATGTTTAGTTATGCAAATAACGCTGGTAATGGAGAGCTGAAATTCACCTGGGCCACTTCTACATAAGTGAATCAGAAATGAAGAAATTAAAGTATCCTAGCTTCAATATTACTTGGCCATTGCTTTTGTAATGAGAGTTACAGTGACCAGTCTTTCTGGATGGTCTGCCATTTGCAAGGCATTACGGATTAACTGAAGTCAATCAGATAGATGAGATAATCTGGCCTATTTTTTAAAATTTCCACTTAACTCAGGTACAGTCTTTATTTTTATTCACCCAACTCTTCCTTTAGCGTTCCAATTGTTTTGAATTTATAAATAGCCTCCTTGCTTAGCTAACCTTGATTAGGCTTCAGTTGTTGGTACAAAAATTCCTTCGAGAAACCTTCACTGACCAGATAACTATACACTTTTCTAATTCCCTGTACTTTTTCCTACATAATAATAAATTTGCATGCTTATCTAATTTCTAATAGTTTCTATACCCCTGAGCTTAGGGTCGGCATGTTCCTTTGCTCTCTACTGTGTACCAGTGGCAAGCATAGTGACTGACACGTAACATGTGTTCAATCAGTATGAGTTGATTGAACTAATTACAGTTCCTCTTACCTATTTCATGGACTTCTTTTAAAAAAAGAAAGTCAAGTACACACAATTAGACAAAATTCAGTTTAATGCGACACTTCTGTAAAACAAAAAAGTAGAGATGTTTGTATCAAAAGCACCTTTTCAATGTGCCGTATCCCATTCTCCTCCATAAAGGAAGATACTTTTGCTTCAAAACTTATTCTTTATATATACCTACATACATGTACATATAAAAAGCTATATTTTTTTCTTGAATATATTAAATAAAAACAAGCACAATATGCATATTGTTCTATAGGCTGCTTTTCTCACAGACACACACATCACTTAATAACAGAATATATTGGCTTATCTTATTTTTAATGGGGTTATAATATTCAACTGTAGGTGTGGACCATACCTTTTAGAACCTTTCCCCTATTGATAGAATATTAGACTTCTCAGTTTTTTTCCTAATACAAAGCCACGATGAATATCTCTGAATATACTTCATTATATACATGTTTAATATTTTTAAATGATAGAGTTTTAGACCACAAAAAGGCTAGGTATTTTTTCTTGAAGTGTACCACATTCTGGATGCAATGCTCAATTTATTTCACAAGGTGATCAAGTCTAAAGGTTGGATATGTGAGATACTTAGCATTATGAGTCAATTCTAATTTTCATCAGCAACTCGGAAGACCTATGAGCTGTTTAGATGCGTCTGTTGTATAATTTGAGCACATCTGTCTTCTTGAGCTATCCTGTGCCCCAGGGTGATGAAACAAAATCTCAATCAAAAGAAATTTAAATGTTAAAATAACACTACATGTAGAATTATATAAATGTATTTAGCCTTTTCCACAAAGTGATTAGGATATTCTCCCAGGACAACAGTTGTAACTAAATCATTGTGAAATATAATGCACCTCTAGCTAGGGCAAACCAAGGGAACACTCATTTTTTTTTTCAATTTGCTCCCAATAATAACTAAGACAGCCAACAACAACAAAAAAATGCATTAAAAATGTCACCTTCTAATTATAAGAAGTCAAACTACCTCTTTTATGAGAATTTTGACAGGATGTAAAAATTAAACGGCAAGAAAATAAGAGCTATTACTCCCACCATACTCTAGAACAATGTCCGGCACCAATTATTTGATCAGTAGTTGACAGAATTTATGAATGGTAAAACTATCCAGTAGGAGGTTTTGTAATTAACAGGATATTAAAAGAGAGCAAAAAATTAGTTTTGGAAGACATGACGCTATAAAACTTCAAATAGCTAGATAGCAATCTAATGATTATCCGTGTCATCAAAACTTCTTTAAATACACAAATACTGAACTTAATATTAGCGAAACCAGAGCAAATCTTTAATCAATATGTCTTCTCTTTTGTAGTGAATGTTAAGGTACATTTTAGTCATGTTTATTAATGCATCTATTTTGGGCAAAAAGGATTCCACAGAGGCACATTTGAAAAAAAGTTTTCATGCTGTCTTTCAGAAACCACTGACTTTCTGCTTGCAGCATTGAGAAGTGTGTCTAGATGAGCATGATCAATGTTCATTAAATGCACTAAACTGACAGGTACACAAAATGGCACCACATGTTTGTGCATCTGAGCTTTCTATAATGAATAAATGGAGCGTGTGATCCCAAAGGCAGCTGCACCAGCCATAACTTTGTATTTGACACTTGACTGCTCTTAGGAGTTTGTTTGTCAAAAATTGTCCATTTGGAAAAAATAAATAAAGAAAGGCAACAACTTGTGAGGCTTTCCAGAGGGCAGTTACACACAAGCTTCTTAGAAACACCACTTATAGAAGTCAGATTGTTCTGAGATGAATCAATTATTTATTTTATTGGTTATCAGTTCATCACTGTTGGAGTTCATTCTAAGTTCATTCCATTAAAACAATGCAATCGCTTTACATGCTAAAACCCTAAGTTAATGTGAAAAAGATGGCAACTAAAGCCAATGCTGCCTTTTCAGTTTGGCATGGAAATTCAAATTCGGCACTAGACATCCAGGACAGGTGGCAAACAGGGAATAAAAGAAATTTAGTTCCTGGACAACACACTGCTAACTGATTTCCAGGAAATGTTATATCTCATTACCTGATGGTCCCCTCCATCCCTACATGTGATAAAGCAACCCTCTGAAACCATGCCACACTCAGGCATTCGGGGAAACAGAGTCTCAGCAGCTCTCTCTTTATGTCAAAAGGTCTCTACACTTTGTGAAAAAGAGCTAAATCTATTTCTTTCCAATTCTAAATTATTTTAAGGATGCACAGAGATTCAGGAAATCACTAAAATAAATTCCTGTATCCCATCCAAACCAGAAATACTAACAATCTATAGGAAAGAAGGGATTGGCAGTCAAGACCAGCTTATAAAGCAATGGTTTTAGATATAAGCGCTTGATACAAAACTATGCTTATTTTCCTGATATAAGCTGTCAGGAATCCAAATAGTACTATTACAAATCACTTAGAACTTATAATTGAGAAGGTGCCTTTGGTTTCTAGAGGCTGTGAAAATGACAACATCTGTTTGGAGTTGGAAGGAATCTTGCATATTATCAAATTCAGATGTCCTATTTTATAAAAAGCTCTAAAGCCCAGATCTCCTAACTCCTGAACTGCCACTGTGTTTCTACCATGGAAACGACTGGAAAGAGGGAGAAGGAGAGTTCCTTAAATGTAATTGGTATTGGAACCCAGGTTAAGAAGCAGAGGATAACACAAATTGACTTCAAAAATTGGTTTGCATTTCTCCCCTGGGAAGTGCCCTAGATGTGGTTAAAACCCCTTTCTGATTCTGCACAACTTCATTTCTAGTGAAAGTCACTTAGTGATATCTTGTGCTTCCTTTTTGTTTTTTTATTTTCTGAGTACAGAAAGATAAACTTATCTATAAAAGCTAATTACAGAGGCGGGATTAAATAGTGGCTAGGAGTACAAAATCAGATACACTAGTGTTCAGATTTCATGTTTTATGGATGACATCTAAAAGGAAGGGAAAAGTACAAATTCTCCCCCAGACTCTTACTTCCTAGTGTGTGGTTGAGCAAAGTATTCAATCTCTCTGTGACTAAAGTTTCCCATTAGTAAAATGAGAATAGCATTGTTAGCTCAAAAGATGAATATTATTGCAGAGAAATATTGTGAAGTACTTAGCATTTTTCTTAACAAAGTAAATATTCAATACTCAGCAATTATATTACAAATAGTCTTGGTGTTTTCCCTATCCTCAATGAACAAGATGTTAGACTTTGGGGAGGACACATATGTCATTCAGTAGAATGCCCAGTGAAGATGTAAAAAGGGCTTCAACTACTGATTGTCTGGTGCTATCCATTACAACAGAGCAGAAAAAAGTAAATCAAGATTAACAATATGAAGGCTGGGGCTGAGCATGGTGGCTAATGCCTGTAATCCCAACACTTTGGGAGACTAAGGTGGGCAGATCACTTGAAGTCAGGAGTTCTAGACCAGTCTGGCTAACACAGTGAAACCTTGTCTCTACTAAAAATACAAAATTAGCTGGGCTTGGTGGCACATGCCTGTAGCCCCAGCTATTTGGAAGATGAGGCAGGAGAATTGCTTCAACCCAGGAGTGGAGGTTGCAGTGAGCTGAAATCATGCCACTGCACTCCAGCCTAGGCAACAGAGCCAGACTCCTTGTCAAGAAAAAAAAAAATGAAACCCTCTGAAGGGTACCCACCCTAAAGCTCACTCCCAGCTACCTCTAGTGTCTCACAAGAAAGCACTGCTTATTATGCAATGGTGGTCATTAAAGTAATGGGGGAGGACTAAACTGGGACTGGAATGTGAAAAATGTACCTGAAGCAAGGGCTGTTTCTGCAAACTCTTTCAACAGGGCATGCCCTTGCCAGTTGGGCATGGAGTGTGCTCTAGTTTGAGGTTTCTCAGAAGAACATGTGTACTTCAAAAACAGGCTAACACTGAGATCATTTAAAATGGAACTGCTGAGTAATGAACATTTGCTTTACTAAGGCAAAATGTGAAGTACATTCTTTTTCTGACAAAATACTCATGGCCATCTCTTGAGGTAACAGTGCTACACCATTTTACTGATCAGAAACTAGTCACAGAAGCAGACTCTAAAACAAGTATTACATAGTTTATTTAAGAATTGCAGGCAGTGCCAAAAAGAAAATGAGGAAATGACAAAGGGGAGTAAAGGCATCCACTAAAGGATATTCAGCTGGGGACGGTGCCTCACACCTGTAATGCTTTCTGGAAAGCCAAGGAGGGCAGATTACTTGAGGCCAGGAGTTCGAGATCAGCCCGGCCAACATGGTGAAACCCTGTCTCTACTAAAAATGCAAAAATTAGGTGGACATGGTGACGCATGTCTGTAGTCCCAACTACTCCCTCAGTCGGGAGACTGAGGCACAAGAATTGCTTGAACCTGGGAAGCAGAGGTTGCAGTGAGCTGGCATCACACCACTCACTCCAGCCTGGGTGACAGAGTGAGACTCCCTCTTAAATGAAAAAAATAAAAAAAAGAATATTCTATTAAAGCAGGTAATATAGCAGGCAACCCTGCAGAAAAAGTCTGACATGGCATAAAGCACAACTCACAGAGTTATCCCACCAGAGAGGTGAGAGAGCTGGGTATTTATACAGCACCCCTTGAGAATCATTAATTGAGGACTATTCTTAGAGGGTTTTCATTTTCCTTATTTAAAGCTCACTTATGCATATGAGCAGTTCAATTTCCCAGTTTTTGGAAAAAATGCCGAGGAACAGAGCTGCAGATACTAGGAGTTAGAAACATTTCTCAGAAACACAATTAAAGGTCTGAGGCATACGGACAGGGCACTGACAGTACCACCTGCAGGGAGTCATAATGCTTGCTTGTACTACTGCACTGTACAAGGATCACATCCTAGCAAATTCCCCGACTTTACATGCCAGACTGTCACCATGTTGCCAATGACCATGGCTTTTGGCAGCATCCACACCTGGGACAATTCGACCTGTAACTAAAAATTATAGTCATCAAGTGCAGTAATTATAAACATTTAATAGTCTGAAACCACAGGGAAATAAGTATGTGAGCTGATGTATTTGCGTACGTTTGCATGTATAGGAAGGAACAGAGAAGTGGGTCCTGGAAACTACATGGATATTTGTATAAACATGATTATTCCTGAAAGATTTGGTGAATTCATTTAATACAAAAAGGCATTTGGTTTTCTACAGTTTTTCTTAACATATTCTTTGCTTCCTCATCATCTTCTGCATGACACTATGTTGTGTTTGTTAGCTCAAGTAAGTTCTAAAAATTGGTTGAAAATTACATTTTAGATTTATTCACACAATGCTATTTGACATATAAGTGCTTTATCTTTTAGTTGCAGACTTCTCTATTTGCAATTTATATCATCCATATTACATTTCACTAAGATACCAGCGTTTTTCAAGTCATTGAGTGGGAAGGGACTTAACAGTGATCAGTTTATTCCGTCCCCTGCCTAGGAACAAATAAATGTTGACTATATCCTGAACACCTGAGTATCTCCAGAGGTAGATTTACCCACTCCCACCCCTTTATTTCTTGATAGGACATTCCAAGTTCTTCACTAACTCTATCCTAAAAACTATAAAGTCTTAACAAAGTTGAATGTTCTAAGATACAGAAAGCTTCATTAGAGTGGAATGTTACCTATACTCATTCGAACTCTTTGCCCAATAGAATTTTTGCTACATAACTTATGTCAGGAGATTACCTGTTATATGATTGATCACTCGCAATAATGGAATATTAACTATTACTGAAGCCACTTATATTTGCTGTCATAAGGAGCATCCAATTTTTAGAAATCTTTTTTAAATGTGAACCATATAGCCATTTAACTTCAAACAAGTAATCTTTCTCATGAACCCTGGAATGAGTTTAAAATAATTCGACTTTTACCATAAGATTTTGAGGAAGGTCTTTAGCTTTTGGGGCCTCAGTGTCCTTGTCCTGGCATGAAATCCAAGGCTTCTTTCATCCCACAGGTTGTAGGTTTCTTTCATCTCCTGGTATTCTCTAAACACTATGATACAAATATCATGAACTATAAATTATTCCATTCTTTCACAATGCAAGCCAACATGGATTTAAAAGGTTAGTGATTACTTTCATCAATTAAAGGTCCCTGATATCATTTTATGAAATATTTTTTCTTAACACCTTTGTTCCTTTATATATCAGAAATGCTGAAAGATTTCCTTTCCTATAAACCCTGGATGTGTTTTACAAAAGTGGAACCTTTCTACTGACACTTTATTTCAGCTTTATCAGCAGTTATTATATACACAAATGAATTGCCACATTATAGCCTTATGCTAGCACTAGACCATGTTAAGTAGTACATAACTGAATAGAAAGTAAACATTTGCTCCTGGAGCAAATTCTATTGTATCTAATGATTAAGTATCTAATCATAGATTGAACTAATGTTAGTACTTGGGCTGTAAGCAGTTTTATATTTTGAACCCTATGGCCTTAGTTAGCATTTACTTTCTGTATATCATTTTAAAGAGGTTGCTCTAATCTCACTTTTTTCCTGTGTGGTGATTCTTTAATATACTTTATTTTTTCTAAACTGCTTTAGGTTCACAGCAAAATTGAGGGGAAGTTATGGAGATTTTCCATATATCCCTGCCCTCCTATATATGCAGCCTCTCTGGATTATCAATATACCCCACCAGCAGTACATGTATTACAATCAAAGAACCCATATTGACATATCATAATTACCCAAAGTCCACAGTTTACATTAGGGCTGACTCTCAATATTTTACACTCTACGGTTTTGGAAAAATTTATAACAACATGTATCCATATCTACCATATCCAAGTATACAGATTAGTTTCACCTCCCTAAAAATCCTCTGTGCTCTATTAATCTCTCCCTTACCCCAAATTCCTGACAACCACTGATCTTTTTACTCTTTCCATAGTTATTCCACCTTTTTTAGAACGTTAAATAGTTGGAATCACAACGTATATAGCTTTTTATCCAGATTGGCTTTTTCACTTAGTAATACACATTTAAGTTTCTTCTGTCTTTTCATAGCTTGATAGCTCATTTTAGTGCCAAATATTATTCCATCGTCTGGGTGTACCACAGTTTATTTAACCATACATCTATTGAAGGACATCTTGATCAATTCCAAGTTTTGGCAATTATGAATAGAGCCGCTATAAACATCAGTATGCAGGTCTTTATATGGACGTAAGTTTTCACCTCCTTTGGGGAAATCCCAAAGAGTGTGATTGCTGGATTGCATCATAAGAGGATATTTAGTTTTGAAGGTTCTAATCTCATTTTATTAGCTAGTTTATTACAATCATTCCCCTAGAGATCTCCTGGCAGGTTATTAATATGAGGGAATGTGAAGGGGCTGAAATTCACAGCCTTTCTCATGACCCCAGAGTGAAGTAGGAAAGAGCTCAGTGCAAACTCAGTACTTCTAAATCCAAATCTTGATTGTGGAATTGAGGTTACTGTTTTTGAAACCAACTAAAGAAGGGGAATTAATGTTCCTGTTTGGCTCTCAATACAGTAGAAAGTTTACAAGATTGAAGGGACTGGATTCTGGTCTAGAATTTTTCACCTACTGTCTATGACATTACAGTCTAGCAGTTATTTGTCTGTAGTTGGTTAACTACTGGATTGTTTCATCATTTTAAGCTTTAACACTGACAAAAGAGACGAAGAGGAGAAATGGATGGTATGTTACATGAAAAGCAAATGTGCTTCTGTCTCTCCCAGGACAGATAAGTACCTGAAGGGAGAGAGCATCATGTCCCATACTAAGGGAGCCGAAGCCCTTATTTATAACCTACATGCCAGCTCTCCACTGAGAAGGTTACTTCTCAAATTGTGAGACTTCTGATAAAAGAAGTAACTCTAATACCATAGAAAGTTGGGACACTGGAAAGCCCCCTGATTTTTGTCACATCACAAGTCATACAGGATTTTTGGAAGCAAGAGTGGCATCTGGGAACTCCAATGAGGAAGTATGAAGAGTCAAAAAATATAATATCCACTAATGAAGTTCAGTAGTCCATTTTGGGGAAGGCTCCTAATTTAATGTGTCAATTTCTTCATCTGTAACACAAGGTGGTTAGAATACCTCTCAATTTTCATTTCCAAATATTTAAATTACATTTTACTTATGTTATATAAAGCAGATATTCCTACTATCTCTAATTTAAAAATGAAAAACTGATGGCATTAATAAATTAAGTAAATTTCAGAAGGTCACAAAATTAGTAGGAAAAAGTTAATTTGGGCTAATAGTAAGTTACATAATTATTAAACCTCAAATTTAAGAATCTTATTCTTTTTCAGATGATGCAGATGACCTGTGATATGGAGTGATCATTATGAGGAAAGAAGCTTATAATTTAAAAAGTTCTATTTTATTTTCTAAAACCATTGTCTGTTATATATATATATATTTATATATATAAAACATATTTATATATATTTATATATATGTTTATGTTTATATAAACATGTGTGTATATATTTATATATAAATATAAACATTTATATATATATATAAAACAGACAAAAGTTTTAGAAAATAAAATACGTGTGTATATATATATATATATATGTGTCATACACACACACACACACACACACACACATTTCTCACTTCCCTAGATTGTTCACTCTGTGAGGACATGACACACTTATAAGGTACACACTAGTATCTTATAAGTCTCTTAAAAACTTCAAAACATGTAACCTAATGCTTATTAAATGGCTGTTGACTGACTAAACAGTTCTCACTCCAATTCACCTTACACTGAAATCTACGTAATAGTTAAGAGTATTACAGTATAGTAAAGCAAATGTAGGTTATAAGTTTGGTTATTAAGCTTCTAGAGTTGTTACTGAAGGAAGAGAATGTGCTGCAACCCAGAATTTTAGTAAGACAATGTCAACCCAAGTTAAAAACCAAATTTTAAAAAACAGGCGAGAATAAATAAATTCAAAATAAATTCAGCATCAACCTCAATAGTGCAAAAATGGATTATTTTATTGTTTAGAAAGTTTCTAAAGCCTACAGAAAGCATATTATTAACAGAAGAATAAAAGAAACAAATTAAAATAGGAAAAGGTAAAGGAAATTAGCAGATCAAAGCCAAACTGTGGGTCCCACAGAAATGTATACCAAACAAAAGTACCTTCTGTCTTACACTTACAAGTGAACGAAAAATAATGTGGTACATGTTTAATACCTTTTCTTCTTATAAAATGACCCTTATAAAAATCACATCCCTGTCCTTGGAAACATTATGACTTTATAAAGGCACCCGACAACTGCACACACCTGGTTAAGCCCAGTGAAACTCCACAGTATTACAAAGCTAATTCATAAACTGAAATTCTGCAAAATTCATATACATTACCAGGAGGTTCTAGCAATTGTTCTCTTACACAGAAAGCACAGATTTGATGTGGGAAAAACATGGGGCCTTTACAAACCAAGTCAATCAATACTTTCATAAAATACTGTTGCTCCTCGAATGGTCATTCATGCTGAGAAGACTGAAGCCAGGAGCCACATAATAGACACCGGCTTTCTTAGCATGAATGTAAGGCAGAAGAGCATATTTAACACTACAGTATGACTACCTGGCACTCTTCTAAGGCAATTGAGAAGTGAGAACACCTTATCCACAGTATAAAAATAGTGATGCTCTTAAAAGTTACCAAAATAGAAAGTGATTAAACCTACACTTGTGTTATACTTAACATATTGGAAATAATGATTTACATGGAAAAGCAACTGCTTCCAAATTTTGAAATATCAGAAGAGTTTTGCAATGAGGCTCATTCAATGTTTTTTTTCTTTTCTAAGTGCTTTTCCTTTAATGTACCAATAAATTATTTGATGAATTAAATTAGCATTCTTGAACATACATTCATAAGTATAATTGATCTGCAATATTCTTTGTGTTGCTTTTGACAGATCTTTGTATTAATGTAATGGTGACTTTATACAAACAATTTTGAATATTCCTTCTCTCTCCATATTGTAGACAAATTTCGATACAAAACAAAAATCGACTCCTTATATGTCTAGGTATGATAACTTTGGGAAAAGTAGCGTTGAAAATTTTGATTTTTCTATAGTTAATGGTTTGTTTATATTTTCCTTTATAATGTACTATAAGCGTATTCATTTATTTCTGCTAATATAGCTATACCGATTACTACAAAAAAAAAAAGAAGTTTTAATCACTAGAATTCCTAGCCAAAAATAACTACCCATTAATATTTTAATGAGAATCATTTTACATATTTATTTAATGCATATATATGCCATTTTCTTTGTCATATTCTTTTGAAACAGCATTTTAAAAAATTTCACTGTACTTTTTATGCTTATTTCATTTAATGAGAAATTTTCATGTGGGATCTACTAAGTGTAGGCAGTATGATAAATGGGATAGAAGAAATATTAATACCTAAAACGTGCCCCTAAAGAGAGTGCAGTTCAATACATGGAATGAAACACTTACATAAATAATTCAAATAACATCACTGGTATGTGAAAGCCATGGACCTTTGGTATCCACCCACAATCCTACATTGTTGGAAAACCCTGAAATCTCACAAGTCAGGAAAGTCACATCTGCCATTTTCCAGCCATATCTCTACCTGTATCATTCATATGCTGGAGGCGCTGTCTCCATTGTTTGTGTTGTGAGGGAGGTTTAGGTCTGTGCCATCCTTGGTATTCAATTAACGGCACCAATATATAGCTCTGGATGTTAAAATAGGGACTAGGCTAAACATTGAGTTGTTAGCACCAAACATGTAAAATATTTAACTGAAAGAATCCATACTTACAGCTATAAATAGTAGATAGTCAGAAAAAATAATTTAAATTTGTTGTTTTAAAAATCATGGGCCAAGTGAGGTGGCTCACCCCTGTAATCCCAGGACTTGGGGAGGCTGAGGCAGGTGGATCGCTTGAGGTTAGGAGTTCCAGAGCAGCCTGGCCAACATGGTGAAACCCTGTCTCTACTAAAAATGCAAAAATTAGCCAGGTGTGATGGTGTGTGCCTGTAATCCCAGCTACACAGGAGGCTGAAGCAGCATAATCACTTGAACCTGGGAGGTGGAGGTTACAGTGAGCCGAGATTGTGTCACTGCCCTTCAGCCTGGGCAACAAAGTGTCATTTCATTTCGAAAAAAAATTATGGTTGAATATAAAAATATCTGTGGAATGAGGAAAAATATATGAAAAAAAATTTTTTTTTAACTCTAAAGAATTTAGCATGACACACTTAGATGTCCAACAAATTAGATGGCTCTCTTTCACACATAACACCATTTTCCCAATATCAAAAGGCTTAATGCTTCAAGAACAGAAATTTGAGTTTTCTTTTATTATTCACAGCAGTAATATCTGGATTCTGAGAATAAGTGATTGAGGATGATTTGATCAAGAACATTGTTGAAGTAATATAAACTTGAGTATCTCATTATTTGTAGTCAAGAAGCAATCTCTCTCTGGTTATTGTCATTCACTTTGGTTCCTAAAGTAGAGATACAAGAGCCAAAATGAGTGAGAAGAGTTAGCCCCCTGACAATTTTGGTTAGAGAAAACAGTTACTAAATTAACCTCATCTACATAGTAAATTTAAACTATTCGTATGTATGTAGGATCATATGGAATCCTGTATATGTTTTTGAATATTTGCAACGTACATACTTGGAACAATATTAATAACAATTAACATTTATTAAGTGCTTACTCTCTACTCTGAAGGCAAAGTCTAACTTAATCACTATTCTATGAAGAAGGTTGTAATATCCTTTTTACTTTTAAAAAAGCAAGATCCAGTTAATATAAATAAATTGCCTCAAGTCACACAATATCAAATAAACATCTGTAATTCAAATTCAGGCAATCTGATTCTACAGCCTTCGATCCTATTACAGAATTCTGCCTTTCATTTTCAGTTACAAATGTATACATGTATAATGCACAAATGCATTAAAAAAAAAAAAAAAAAAACCCTGTAATTTGCTAGATAATGTGTAAGACGTAAAGAACATTCCAACACAGGATCTTGTTTTAAAGACTAATTACAATTGTATAAGAATTAGAAAAGCAAACCACTACCCCACATGGGTACACCCATTTGACCCAAGAACTGTGAACTTATAAAGATGTATTTGTAAATCTGCTTCAGTTATATTCATCACTAGGAGGAAGATGAAGAGATTGTGATATATTCACATAATGAGATAATATACAGCAATGAAAAGAACATACTCCTGATATATGGAACACAAAAGAATCTCAAAAAATAGTAGGTTGAGCAAAATAAGCCAGATACAAAACAGTACATACTTTTGGATTCCACCTATATGAAGTTCAAGAACAAGCAAAATTAATTTGTGGTGATAGAAGTCAGAAGATAGATTACCTCAGGATAGAAGAGGTATTGACAGAGAAGGAGTAAAAGAGAACTTTTAAAGTTAATGAAAATATTCCCTATCTTGATCATGGTAGTGGTTACATGAGTTCATATATGGAGCAACAGATAAAATTTAAGGGTTTTTTTTTATAGTATATATGCTATCTCTCAATGGAAAAGGGGGAAGATGATGCTTCAAAATAAAGCAACCACAGGATCAAAGCAAAGAGGCACAAAAATTTGAAACTTATATCATAAGACACAAGAAATAAAGTGAATACTTTTTTCAATAATTTATTTTTTTATTATAAAAGAAAGGATGAAAGCAAGAATGGGAGGGAGGGAGAGAGGGAGGAAGGAAGGAAGTCAGTCAACAGGCAGGAAAGCAAGCAATTAGCCCACTGATCCAAAGTACTGGGAATTTTGGAATTCCAAGTTTAAACAATCAAACTTCCTTATGAAGAGGCATTCCAAAAAAACTAAACAGGGCAATCATCTAAGGCCGCAACATCAAAATATTTTATATCAATAGTCTACCTTTTCTCCAACAAATGCAATCAATTAATATTTTCTTAATTAGATTTCACATACCTTTATGGTGTCTATTAAATACAAGCATGCATCATGCATATCAGTTTTTCTTTTTTTTTTTTTTAGCTTAATTTCTTTTGTAAATTTAACTGTAAGTTCTGGGATACATGCGCAAGATGTGCAGGTTTGTTACATAGGTAAATGTGTATCACGGTGATTTGCTACACCTATCAACCCATCACCTAGATATTAAGCCCTGCATGCATTAGCTATTTATCCTGATGCTCTCTCTCCTCCTGTCCACCACCCACCCCGATAGGTCCTAGCATGTGTTGTTCCCCTCTCTGTGTCCCTCTGTTCTCATAAGTGCTCTCAGTTATAAGTGGGGAAAAAAAGTAACTCAGTTTGTAAGTAAATTGCATAATAATCACAGAAGAGAGTGTATTAACCCCACTGTGTTATATGTAAAGTCCAGTTGAAATATTTCATTTGTCTGTTTTTGCTGGCTAGTGCTTATTCTGAACAAATGAAACTACAGAGTTAAGAGCAAAACTAATCAAGAGACTAAGGAATAGTTCTGACACTTTAATAATATAAAAAATTTGGAAAAGGACATTTAGCTTTCCTTGACCAAGATCCCACAGTCAGGCTGTATCTATTACTGTTCTTTTAATATGGAAGTAGAAAGAGGTAATTTATCCCAAAGCTTATTCACATGAATGAGCTCATCTAGTCTCTGATTTTTGATATCTCAGTAAAGGACATGTATTCTAAAGCAATAACATTGAAAGTATATCTGAAATTGGTTTTCTGTGTTGACACATTCTTCAGAACCCTAGTAACCTAGCTGAGGCTTCCTACTGCAGTCTCATTTGACCACTGGCAATGAAATGGGCTATACAATATACGAGGGTATGAGACAGAATGTGAAAATAGGAGAATAAAAAAGTTATCTTCAAATATCCTCTGAGAGGATAAAATGGAGGATTACTCTTTTACAACTGTCAAGAGAAGGGATTAATTTTATATCATTTTCCATTTCCACTGCCTGATGTGGTAAAGTGGATGAATAGAAAGCCATTGTCTTTATTATTAATTTCAAGAGATTGTTAGAAGATGGAAATCTTCTGGAATTATTATGCCTTTGTAACAATCTTTATCTAAAAACTATGACTCTTACAGAATTCTCTGTTCTATTCCAACTGTAAATGTTGTCAGAAGGATGAATTAGAGACATGCTGTCAACACAGATTTTCAGCCTCTGTCCCACAAAGTTCATGTGAGCGTCTTTCATCTTCTTTCTTCAGCCAAGATAACATTTTATCAAGAAAAATGTGATTTAAATAAGATAAAAAAGATTAAATGTGCATCACCGAATTGTTTCTCCTTATAAAGCAGCATGGATTAGGTTAATATCGGTAAATGAAACTGCATATAGATGCATCTAAACTATAACATTGCTAATTTCTATTAGCCTTCCCCCAAACTGAAATTTTTATAACGACCCAGTAGAATTTTTTCTTAGTGTTAACTGCCAGACACCAACAAAGCCATAATGGTAAATTATTTTCATCAGAAAATATCAACTATAAACTACCTGTTTCAGTATACAATTTAGAAAATTACATATAACATAATTTTATATATACATGAACACATATGAATAGTGTATACATAGACAGTATATATGCATTATCTTTTAAATAAAGAAACCATGTACTAAATTATGTGTGAAATTTATATTCAAGTACAGTCTAAACATCAAATAGAAACAGAAATTTAAAGAGATTAAAATGGGATCAGAAAAAAATACTGACCATGAAGTTATGATTTTACAGTTATGAATTCATTGCTTATATCTCTGAGATTAATGGTTGTTATAAATCAACCATTATAGCAGTATTGAAAAGATATATAGAAATTACTCAGAACTTTAAAGAAAGGAACAAATGTTTTTATTAAATAAAACCTGCAAGATGAGTGTGCTTTAATTCCCTGGAATTCGTAACATTTTAGAAGATAATTCCAAAGCTATAATTTTGTTCCTTTTTAATTCTGGGTGTATAAACACAGCTATTGTTCATCTTCCTTTAACAATGCAAATGTAAAAGGTATTCTTGTAAGACACAACCCTAATCTGACTGATTAGCTGAAAAGCAAATTTCTATCATACAAAATCTGCCTATAAGTGCAAAAATATATTTTAAAGTGAGCTTTATAAATAACTTCTAAAATTTAATATTTCAAAGTTATGAGACCTTAGGTAAGTCATAAAGAGGGACGGCCGCAGTTTCAAGATCTGCAAAATGAGAAGATTGTTCTAAAATAGCATCTAGAATCCCTTCTTGCACAAATCTGTGATGACATCGACATCTACTAATAACACCTTTTATTCCATGATGAAGCCATTTTCACTATCGATAAATACTATATTTTTGTCATGGGGAGGAGTTACGTTATGAGATATCACATATTGATAGGTCATAGGCCACTTCTGCTCTTTATTATTTCTCAATTTTCCAAGGGGTCACTCAAAGGGAAAAATTGGGAACTACTGTCCTCACAATTTATTAAAATGAACCACACACCCAGAAATATGCACTGAAGTTTCTCTTCATGTACATCTCTATTTATTACATAAACCACAACTGTATTTCTGTGAGTGACTTTCAGCATCTTTCCATTAGCAAACTGCTGGCATGACTTTCTCCTAAATGAGAATTATAAATTATACCTCTTACCACTTTTTTCCTCAAGTACATTTTTGTAATATTTAATTTATAAATCATTTCCCAGATGAATTAGTAATAAATGGTTAAAGGCAGCAGACAGGTCTCCAACAGGAAAACATCATGCTTGCTGTTTACTGGGAGACCTCATTAAAAAGGCATCAAGAGAAAGCAAAATAAAAACAACCTTGTGAACCTTTGTAATTGGTCTCCAGAGATATGTAGGTCTCAGGATATCAATACGGAAATGCCCTAGTCCAAGCCTCCTCTTAGACTGTACAGAAAATATCTACTTGGTGATATACTGTATGACACAGTTGTTTGTAATCAGAATAAAAACCAAACAAAAAATAAGTGCTACTTGATTTCAGATACTTTCTTCTTAAAACATTTGACATAGGATGACCATTATAATCCTTTTAAACCACCATGCTACTCATAAATGAAGTTTAAATATGTCACAATATTTATGATGTGCATAGACAAACAGATATGTACATACATGTATTATTAGGGGTATGATTGCCAACAGTTTAGATTCATCATTTAGGGAATATTACATGAAGGAAAGATTTATTTTATATAGTGATTTTTTAATTTACCAATTTTGAAACGATAGATTTTCTTAAAGTCTTGTCAGGATGGGAATAACCTTTCATGATTGCATTTATTTGTTATCCATCAGACAACAGAACAACATTTTGACAAATTTGGGAAATCATTTTTAACATACAGCTCTATTTCCACTTTCTCATGACCAAAGTAGGGGTAACATCCCAAATGACAGAGGAGGAAGCAAGTCCAAAGTATGTGGTCAAGCAGTACATGAAGCTAAGACTATAAAAATATAGACACAATACCCAAATCCCTCTCCATTGTTGTTTATCTTTATTCCCTTTATGATTTTTATATGTTTTTGAGGCATTTTTCCATAGATAGATTTATGGAAGTTATGTCCTGAAAGTTATCAGATCTTGGTTTATCCCTAGACCAAGTGGTTCATAAACTGATTAGCCAAAACAAAAACAAAAACAAAAACAATTCCCTGTAAAACCTGAAAGTATGTCAGATCTCAGCATGATTCTTTAAATATATTTGGGTTTCTCAGAAGCTACCTGACAATTGATTAATCTCAATTTTTTTTCTTCTGTTTCAAGCTAAGTAAATTACAAGTAAAAATATCTCCTTTAGAAATGCCAGATATAGGTGATGGAAAGGAAGGCAGCAAATCACACTGCCATGTGTGTACCTATGCAACAACCTTGCATGTTATTCACATGTACCCCAAAACCTAAAATGCAATTAAAAAAACCTCCTTTATGAACCTTTTCTCCGATGCAAATATGCCTGTAATCTTATTAATCAAGCATTTATTCCTGCCACTTTCAAAATGCTAACACATGAGCTAAATTTTCCTTTGTAAATTGTTATATAAAAACTCCATAAATTAAAGTTGTTAACCTCAATACATGAGTTAGACAGAAAGAACTGCTTCATGCAAAAAAATTCTAATAAGTAAAGCTGGAATTTAAGACTTCTGATTCAAATTTGTAGTTCCTCATTCTGAGTTCATCTCCCAGTAAGAAGGCTTAGATGTTTACCTGCTATATCATATTTAAAATTCACAGTAAGTGAATCTGAATAAGTACTAAAAATGGGGAAACCTAGGCTTAATAAAATTAGGCAAGTTTGGCTAATACCTAAATACCTTAATAAAGTTAGGTAACTTTAAAGTGGTAGAACCACATTTATACCACTTCAAAGCAATTGATATTAACTATTAGGCTACATTGTCTCTCTAGATTATATTTCACATACTTTGTAACAGGCTCGGTATTGTTAGGCCAACTTTACAGATAGGGAACGTGAGGCTCGAAAGAGGTATGTTGTACAATATTACAAAGACAGTTAATGAGAGAGCCAGAGTTTTTTTTAAAAAATCACTTTTTATTTTTAAAAATTACAAAACTAGTGCAGCGAATTCTCATATATTCTTCACCTAGTTTCTCCAAGGTTCATAGCTTATATAACCATAGCACAATTATCAAGACATGGAGAAAACTATAAACTTTATTTGAATTTTTACCAGTTTTCACTAATATCCTCTTCCTATACCATACGATGATAAGATAAAGAATGATGCTAAGTTATTTTATACAGTGTCCCTCATTTTAGGTTTGCCTAGTGCAGTCTCATGATTAGATTGAGGTTATACATTTTTCACAAGAATACTGCAGAACTGATATGCCCTTCTCACTACGTCATGTCAGGGATACACGATGTCTAAGTGTCTTGTCATTGATATTAAACATGCTCACTTGATTAAGGTGGTAGCTGCTGCGTTTTTCCAATGTAAAATTAAAAACTTCCCCTTTATAATTGGGAGGAAATACTTTGAGAGTAAGAAATATTTGTTTTTCTTGAACTTTCATCCATGAATTTTAGCATCCCAGGAATCTTGTCTCCAAAATTTTCTTTCTTTCTGGTTTGTTTTCTTCTTTTTTAGATAAGATCTTACTCTGTCATCCAGGCTGGAGTGCAGTGATGTGATCTCCATTCACTGCAACCTTGACCACCCAGGCTCTAGGCTCTAGTAGTCCTCCCACCTCAGCCTCCTGAGTAGCTAGGACTACAGGTAAGTACCACCGCGCCCAGTTAATTTTTGTATTTTTTTTTTTTTTTTTTTTTGTGGGTAGAGATGAGGTTTTGCCACATTGCCCAGGCTGGTCTTGATCTCTCAAGCTCCAGATCACCCATCTCAACCTCTCAAATTACTGGGATTACAGGTGTGTGCCACTATGCCCAGCCACTATCATAGTTTTTTTAATGATGGTTTTTAATTTTCTTTACTCCTTCTATAATTCATTTATTAATTAGAATTCTTCTGGAAGAAAGAGCTGATCCTTATTTCTTATCTCTCTCTCTATCTATCTGTACCAGTATGGGTTTGTATTTATTTTATTCTACGAGTTAAATAAATAGCTATAGTTATTAATTGGGTTGCTCCTATTTTCCAGCTTTGGCCATTGGGGGTTCTTTCAGGTCAGTACCTGTGTTCTTTGACATGCTCTCTTACTGTCTGAACACTTTCTTTTTGGTGCCAAAGTTCCTCTAGGATCATCTTGTATTTTGGTTACCTTAGATTTGGAATCAGCTACTTCAAACAGGCTTTGAAGAACTGATATTTAAATACCAGGATATGACTTCTAGGTATGCTCATTGCTACTGGGTTATAATTAATTTCAAGCTCTTACCAAACAAAGCTTGGAAATATATGTACCATACTGACCAAAAGCCAGGCATTTAATCCATGTGTTTTTACTCCCCCAAACAATTTCTGCTCCTGACCTGAAACTGGATTCATAAATTGGAAAGAAATACAGAAAGAACAAGTCAATTACATAAATAATTAAAACAGAGAGTATAAAATAAGAGCTTGCTTTTATTATACTAAAGCACTAGCAGATGTACTTTACACTGAGAACTCTGATACACTTTAAATTATATTCCCTGTGCATCTGATAAACCCTTTTAAACTTGGTGCCTTTGCTTTCTCATCTAAGAAACGGGGATGACTGTCTCCATCCCATTTATATACCATAGGAAACTAGTAAATTCTAAACGACAGGATTTTAGGAGTAAATGACTGTCTAATTTGAAAATGCTTAATGCAAAAAAAAATTACTGAGATGTTATAGGCTGAATTCTAGAGCTGTCCCTCAAAGGTTCCCATTTACCGATTATTCTATCAAATATCAATCTAAGTATTGCTGAACAAGGACTTTGCAGATGGAATTGATTAACTAGCTGACTTTAAAACAGGGTGATTATCCTAGATAATCAGTTGGCACAGTGTAATCACATGAGTCCTTAAAAGCAGAAGGGAAGACAGAAGAGCCTCCTTCAGAAGTATGTGGAGGAGAAGGTGAGACAGGACAGATGAGGCAGAAAGGGAGAGCAGAGAGAATGTGAGAACTCTATCCATCATTTCTGACTTTGAAGAGAGTCAGCAGCCAGAGTATGGAAGCAGATGCTAGGAGCCGAGAATGACCTCCAGCCAAAAACCAGCAAAAAATGAGGGCCTCAATCCTACAATCACATCCTGCTGCATTCTGCCAACAGCTTGAATGAGATTGGAAACACATTTTCTCTTACAGCTCCAGGAAGGGGAAAGGCTTGTCATGACCTTGCTTTAGGCCTTGAGAGATCCTAAGCAGAGATCCATGCTGTGTATACACATCTGATCCATAAAAATTGTAAGCTAATAAATGGGTGTTGTTTTAAGCCACTAAATTTGTGGTAATTCATTAACGTAGCACTAGAAAACAAATACATGAGATTTCTGCAGAAGAAAAACGATTCAGAGAAATGAAACAATTCTTTTCATTATTTATGTTAACTATAGAGCCTTGTGTGCAATAACCACTGTTGATAGATAATAGAAATCAGAAATATCTGATGTGAAGAAATTGAGAAAGTATTGTATGGACAATCTGCACTCATAGGGTCTACTATGTAGTTCCATGGGTTTCAAACCTACCTATACTCATCTTCTGAAGAGCAGCATGATAATAGAGCAGAAATAACTCTAGGTTAGAAATTGAAATCTCAGTGCAGGCTCTATCAATGACTAGCCAGGTGACTTTTGGCATTTCATCACCTCTACACCTGAAGTTTCACATCTTTGATATGAGTATAAATATTAACTATGTTGGTTTAGATGCAATACTATAAATGAAAGTTCTTTGTAGTTCAAAAAAATACAGTCAGCAGTCTTGAGTATATTATTTGGTGATTCTTAGAAACCATAAAATGAACAGCCGATAATCAGATTAGCCTAGACTACTAATTTACTAGAGTGATTTACAATTGCTCACTGCTTATCTTCTGGTATACATATTCTTTTACTTTGAGATTAGACACGAAATATATTATAAGGTAGGTTGAGATTTACAGGAAGAGCAGGGATGGAGGGATGGGAAGATCCAGAGTAACATCGTGGTCATCCCAAAGTTTCTGAGTAAAAGCAGCTGTAAGTTAAGAAAAGTGAGGCAAAAAGAAAAAGATATATAAGCTATATTCCTTGTTATGTGTTGAATTCTGTCCCCCTGCAAATTAATGTATTGAGGTCCTAAATCTCAGTATCTTAGGATGTGACCTTTTTTGGAAATAGGGTCACTGCAGATATAATTATGAGATATCTAGTGTAAGAGATGAGGTCATACTGGAGTAGAGCAGGCCCCTAATTAAATATGACTGGCATCCTTTAAAAAGAGGAAGGTTGGACATAGGCTAGTATTTAGGGAGAATGTCATAAGAAGTTTTAAGTAGAGCTCAGGGTTATACAAGCCAAAGAAGGCCAAGGATTGCTAGCAATCTACCAGAAGCTAGAAGAAAGGCATGGAACAGATTCTCAAAGGCCTCAAAAGAAACGAACCCTGCTGACACCTTGATCTCTGACTTCTAGCCTCCAGAATGATGAGACAATAAATTTCTGTCAATTGAGCTATCCAGTTTGTGGCAGCTTTAGGAAATTAATACACTCCTCTATTCAAAAGATACGATACACAAGGTACTATTGCAATCACAGCAATTTGTACTGCATAAGGTATAATCCACTTAAAGAACTTTTGTATACCTTAGGTATATTAAATTCCTTAGAAAAACATTGTACCATAAAGAAGGTGGGAACTGCTGTTACTATATTTTATAAGAAACTAGTGAATATAAGACACATTGAGAGGCTTAGACAAAATCAGAAATGGAGGAAAGGATAAACAGGGATGGCAAATGAGTATAAAAATACAGACAGAAGGAAAAAGATCTAGTTTTCAGTAGCACAAATAGGGTCACTAGTTAACAATAATTTATTGTATATTTCAAAATAACTGAAAATGTAGAATTCAAATGTTCGTAATACAGGGAAATGATAAAGGCTTGAGGTGATGAATATCCCAATTACCCTGATTTAGTAATTACACATTGTATGTTTGTTTCAAAATATCCTATGTATGCCATTAATATGTAAAACTATTATGAATTCATAAATACTAAAAATAAAAATCTAAAATAAAATCAGAGATGCAGAAGGAAAAGACTTGAACCTGTCACTTTTAAGTTTAAATCTACAACTCCTTTCCAAAAATTTGGCCAATTTTTGTTTGGTTCAAATCCTAATACTTATGCCTATGCTCATAGCAGAGATTCTGTCAAAGAGAAAAAATGTGGGAGTTGAGCTCTTAGACTGCATGTTGGGGAGATGATAAAATTGCATTCAATTCAGCTGCAAGGGAGATTTGGGGCAGAACCCTGAAGGAACAGGATAGCTGTCCCAGTGATGCAGTTTCTGTAAGTGTGTTGTCTTGATCAGTTTGTCAAACTAACCCGTTTGAACTACTCAGATATGGTTCTAGCAGAGCGCATGTCATAGATGTCATCTTTGTCTGATTCTGTTTTATTGCTATAGTCCAGCAGATGTTCTTTGCCCCAAGAGGAGTCTAATATATTTTAAATTCTATGCTTAGCTCCTCTGAGAAACTAAAAATCCAGGTATTATTTTGCCAGCAAACAAAATTGCTTTTGTAGGATTAAAATATTAAATCTCTTGAGCTTTCGGTTAAAGTTTACCTGGCAATGCACTGAGGTGAACAAACAGCCACACTTGTGCAGTGAAAGTTTTAAACACTACGAAGTTTTGCAGCCTATCTGAAGAGCAAACTATTATTAGCTATAGAAACAGATTTGGAATCCCTGATGAAAACTTGAAACCATGTGCATTGTTCACTCTAAGAATGAAATAATTCTTCCTTCATTCTTGTTTGCCTCCCTAGCCCTGAATTACTCAGATTGCTTTCATCAGTCAAGTCATTTGAGAAAACTAGAAAAGCCAGAATATCAGAAATCTATTATTATTTTACAGAAAAAAGTAAAATTTTAAGTTGTGAAATAATTTACACACAAAAACATAATAAACTGAAAACTTTTTTATTATCCTAACTTCTAGACTGATGCTCCAAAATAGCTACTAGCTACATTATCAACAAATACCTGGGAGATTTCTGAATGTCAGCAGGGAGAAGTAGATCGATCTGACTAGAGGAAATATGGTGCACTAAAAAGGACATTATAAAAGAAGTCAGGAGACCTGATTTCTGTGTCTGACTCCTTCCCTAGCAGGCTCTCTGACCTTGAGATACCTCTTGAGGTCTATCTTCCCATTAGTGGAATGAACAAAATACTCTCTAAGGTCCATTTCTAATATAAAATTATGAGATCCAAAGAACATAATGCAGATATTCTGCAAAGTCTACTAAGAAGAAAGTCTTGATTGTAATTTTGTTAAATTTGGAAAATAACCTAATTCTGTAACACAGGTGATCAAAGTGGATCATTCCATTTCAATATCTCGTATGCATACATGAAAGGTGGAAGGTAGAGCAGAAAATTAAAATGAAGTGATTACTTACTATGTGCAAATAATAAGTAATCTGCTAATTTCCCAAAACACACCTATCCTATAAGAATCCTAACAAGAAAAGTATAATGATGTTCCTCAAGAGGGTTAATTTCAAACCAGTGAAGGGGTTTGAATAATACATTTATATATAGTAATATATATAAATTTAGAAATTGAAAGTTGAAACATAGGGCAGTATTTCTCCTATTATGTACAGCATAATCCAAATAACTTTAACGTTGCGATGGGAAAACTTGAAATAAAAGCCATCACAAAGTTAGTTTATCTGCTTATAGGTACAAGACTTCAAATATTTTATTTTAAAAATTATAATAGTCATGGCTTTTGCACCATTACTCATATATAAGAACATTATCTTGTTACTAAACCTACATTTTGCATCTTTTTGATTTATTGAACTAACATATAGAAGCTGAGCTATAGTGTTTATTTTCCTAAGTATCTACAGAAATACAAATATTTACCAAGTGGCAGGAGGAAGTGTTGATGGTAAGTATGTGATTCAAAATCTTGCAATAAAATTCAAGGAGGAGGAAAAAGGATATATACATACCCCCCCATACACACACTCCACACACATATAGACATACACGTATGTATTTCTTTCACATGTGTGTGTGTATATTTGTGTGTATGCATATATATTATGAAAAAATGGAGAAAATTTCAAAATAGCACAGAAAGAAACTTCTGGATTTGTGATCCTGGAATTGTTTAAAGTAGAAAAATATTATTTCATGGTAGGGTTACTCAGGAAAGCTTCATAAATGAGGTAGGTCTTGAAGATGAGAAAGTGCTACATTGCTGAAGGCAAAAGAATGTCGAAATCCTTACTGGACTGATATTCATCTATAGAGGTTAGTTAGATAAATATTTCTTGGGAAAACCCAAGCTCATAATTAGTCTTGGTTTGTCTGTCCACATTAAATTATATTACATTGCATACAGCTTTATTTCTTCCTGAATTATTTCAAAAGTAATGAAATCACTCACATCTATTGATTCTATCTGAAGAAAAATGCAGAGGTTACAAGCAGATGTCCACCACAGCACGATTATGTGGTAAGCTAGTAATGAGGAAACCATTTGATTTTTACTCTTCATTGGAATAAATATATATTTAAATAAGATTCATGGTTACTCCACTTAGAATCCATATAACAGACCAAATCCATTATTAACCCAAACTAAAATTAATTGAAGTGATTTCAGGGAAGCATAAACCTTCCTCATATCATACGTGAACACGGTAGTAGATTTATTGAGCGTTTAGTATATGGAGGGCAAATACTAAGTATCTTACACGTGTTATCTCATTCAATTCTCACAATAATCAAATGAGACAGTTAATATTAACATTTTCATTTACAAATGGAGAAAAAAACAGAGGCTCAGAGAACTTACGTAACTAGTAACAGCTAGTAAGTAGCGTAACTTACTCTCAAAAACAGTTCTCTCTCACTCCATTCTGAAATCAGAAATAAGTGAATCCTAAGGTATGCCACAGAAAGAGAAACAAACAACAAAAAAACCATCTTCATCCACAACATTAGCATAGTCTTGAAACTGTGGTCAGAAAAGTTATAATGGCTCAAACTTACAGGGGAAAAATGACCTAAGACCCAGTGATAAGGAATCTAAACCAACCCAGGGCAAGGGCAAACCAGAACAGAAAGTGACCCCAGAGAAACTGATACAGATACTCGGTGGGGAAAGCAGAGGTCTAACGAAAAGCATACATTTATTTTCTCTTTTCTTTCTTTTTTTCCCCAGTTCAATAGCTCTTTCTTGTTTTAATGACTGGGTTGGGCCAAAGGATATTTTCTGTATGTTGCTTTCTCCCCAAATGCTGCCGGATTCCTGTTACCATATGGGTTTTAAACCTACCATCTTTGATTAGGCCAATTTAAAACTTAAGATGTATCTAAAAAACTCAGTATCTGGAAAGGCCTGAAACTCCAAATTCTACAGGTTATTGCAAATACAAATATATAATTCAAATCTCTGGTAAAATTGAAGGTAGGAGATCAAAATAAGTTAGCAAAACTGAAAGGAGAATGAGCCCCTTCATTTGTGATCAAGTGCAGATCAAAGTTCATTTCCAAGTGTTTCAGAGAACTCTCAGTTCCGTGGTATACACCCCAACGATGGGCCAGAAATCGAATTTTAGAGATGCTTGAGTTATAAAAATAATTTTGTTTTAGTTCTGAACAAAATTTCACAGTCTTTGATGCCCTGTTAATTCAGGTCTGAATCTACCCTGTATGTCACGCACAGTCTACTCAACACAGTAGTCACCAAACCTGTCCGTAGTAAACTTACTTCCATCTAGGTTTTCCCCATCAATGGCAATGTAATGAATCAATCTCTCATGTAGAAAGTAAATTCAGAAAAATATTAATTTTTAATGGTAGCTGTTTGCCAGTAATATTAATGAATTAAAAATAGTACCATATTAAATATGAAACAATTTCAAGTAATTGCCATTCTGATTAATTTTTGCCCCTAATTTGCATATAGAAAGCAATTAATTTAAAACAGAAAATGAATTCTTTCACACTAAAGAAGAAATATCTTTTGTTTTTGTTGTAATGAGTTATACAATTACGTGGCACAATCTATTTCTTTCAGAAAACTTTTTGGATATAAATCCTATTCTTTAAGTATACTTAAAATTTTCATAATTTTTGATGCACTGTCATTTATTTTTCAAGTGCTAATATATCACACCTTTGCCTCTCAGGCCTAATGAAAACCATCTCTGCTTTTGATATTTTAACTTCAGAGAGTTCAAGCAAAATTTTAATATGTCAGTTTCTTAAAACTGACTTTACAGAAACAGTAGAGCATAGTCAAGGTACTTTTATCACTCAAGCCATTTTCATATTTAAACATTTCTTAAAAGAATGAATATACTCTTCATTTTCTTAGACCAAATTCAACCCCATAAAATTATTTGTTAAAAAACGTAATCTGTTTAAGTCAAAGAGCACTGGGATTGCTATACATGCTCAGAATAACGGAACTACTGAAATTTCTATGAATAATATGAAAGTTTGCAGAGATTTAGCAAACTAATTATGTCTAAATAATTTCCCAATGGTTAAGCTAGTGAAACAGAACACATTTATTTTAGCATAGCTAACCCCAGCGTATATTTCTACTTGCTTAGAATTTGTGTTCATAGAACTGCCAATTCAAAATCATTGGCTAGATCAGAGCATTGGTTTTACTTCCTTCTTTATATTGCAATGCTGAGCAGTGTGACATTTGTAATATTAGCTACATACTGTAGTCTGCATTTGATAGAATCAGGTGTATGTATATGTGAGAGTAAAACTCTGAAGTATTCAGAAGCTGCTAAAAATATTACACATGAGACTAATCTTGTGCTCACAAAACAGAAGAGAATTTAAGCTTATAAATTTTTTTCTTCAGAACACTTTAAAATAAAATAACATTACATATTAAAGACAGAACCAAAGAAAACTGAGAGGCATCATCAAGTATTAAAGCTAAGTACCCCAGCAAAACAAAAAAGGAAAAAACAAAAACAAAACCAAAAAATTCATACATTTTTAGTTCTTGCTTCAAAGAATATAAGAGCTATAATTCACATAAGAAAAATAAGATACTTACTATATCAGATGTCTGCTTTCAACATATACTGAAAGTATCTTTAGCACAACTTCAATCCATGGTGCATTATTTATTTCCCCCCTAACAGTGGGAGAGATGCAAGATGTTCCAAAGCTTTACTTTCAGTTTTCTTCAACCACAGTCTTTAACATGCCCTGTTATTTGCTTCAGCATCTATGAAACAACTCCATCCTTCAAAACAATCAAAACCCTTGAAGCAATCCACATCTGCTTCCTTATACTGAATTTTAAATCTAATCACACACAAAAATATCCTTTACTTTGTATTTTATTTCAGAAAGTTTAGTGGGTTGAATATTCTAAATCCCACAACATACCACTAAATGGTAAGAATTACATTACAGCAGCTCCTTAGATTATAACTGATAAGGTGAGGCTTTTGCATTTATATTGGGTTCTGAGGAGCTGATGCCATATCAGCCTAATAATTAATAATTCATGGAACCAAATTACAGCCTTAGAAGGAAACAAGCTACTTTGACTAGTTCTTTCATAATCTTCTGATTTATGTATGACAGCACAGAAGAGTTCTAGGAGAGGTTAATAAAAAAAAAAAACCCAGACATAACACTTGAGTTTTAAAATTAGTACTGCCTTTGCACAAGCTGGATTTGTTGTGGCATCATGGGAACTCTATCTTTTTAAGCAGTTAATTCAAATGAGTTCATTTTAAATGAGGATCTGGCTCGCGGGGATGTCGAGAGCAAAGTCCAGAATGTGGGAGGGTAGGTAGGGGACAGTAAAGCCAATTTGAGGA
This sequence comes from Cacajao melanocephalus, assembly GCA_963573385.1. Lineage (NCBI taxonomy): Eukaryota > Metazoa > Chordata > Mammalia > Primates > Pitheciidae > Cacajao > Cacajao melanocephalus. The sequence continues at coordinate 127,473 of CAUYLG010043815.1, forward strand.
GTACTTTGGACCAAAAAAGGGGGGATTCCCCCAACTGTTTTCATATTGTGGTCTTTAACATGGTTTCTGAGAAGACATTATAGGTCCAATCTACCCTATATCTCATTATCTTTCATACTTAAAAACAGGCCAAGCTGGGCACATTGGCTCATGCCTGTAATCCCAGCACTTTGGAGGTCCATGACGGGCAGATGGCTCGAGCCCAGGAGTTTGAGACAAGCCTGGGCCACATGACAAGATTTCATCTCTACAAAAAATATAAATAATTATCAGTGTGTGGTGGTCCATGCTTATGGTCCCAGCTACTTGGAAGGCTGAAGTGGGAGCAGCAACTGAGCTCCGGAAGTCAAGGCTGCAATGAGCTGTGATTGTGCTACTGTACTCCAGCCTGGGTGACAGAGTGAGACTTTTATCTCAAAAGAAAAACAAAAACAGAAACACAAACAAACAGACCTGTAAGGAACATGGTTACCATGCATATGCTATGTGGTGTTCCTATGTGTTTGTGCTCATTCCTACACAAACATGTGGGTATGCACAAAAATTCACATGTAGTAGTTTCTTCAACACATGAACTACCTGTAAGCTATACAGCTTAATAATCTTAAAGATTATTTTTATTGAGAAGTACTTCACATATAGTAAACCACAAAAATCTAAAGCATATAGTTTTGGCATAGAATGCAGCCATAAAAAGGAATGAAATCTTGTCATTTGAAGCAACACAGATGCCATTGGAGCATCCATGTTGGAGCATCCAATTGGAGGCCATTACTCTAAGCAAATTAAATGAGGAAAAGAAAAACCAAATACCACATGTACTCTCTTATAACTGGGAGCTAGACACTGGGTACATATGGACATAAAGATGGGAACAATGGACCCTGGGAACTACTAGAGAGGAGAGGAAAGGAGTGAGGCAAGGACAGAAAAACTACCTATTCAGTACTATGCTCACTACCTGGGTGATGGGATCAATCATACCACAAACCTCAGCAACAGGAAATATTCATATGTAACAAACTCACACAATGTACCATGTGATCCTAGAAGCTGAAATTTTAAAAGGAAGTGTGTAGTTCAATCCATAATCCTATTAAGATATAAAATATTTTTATCATTTTACAAAGTTCCCTTGTATTCTTTCTTTGTCAAATCCTGCCCTCAAAAGAATGGCTTACCTCATTTCTTGCACTATAATGTTCCCCTATCCTGGTGTTATATGTGAATACAAAAAGTATGTATTTCCCTATGTATGGCTTCCTGTACTCACCATGTATTAAGATTCATTCATGTTGCTATTTTTAACTGCTACATAATATTCCACTGTATGAATAAACAACAGTTTATATATTCTCCTACTGATGAACACCTAGGCTGTTACCATTTTTTGCTACTTTGAATAAAGCTGTTAACATTCTGGCTGGGTGCGGTGGCTCGTAATTATAGCACTTTGGGAGGTTGAGACGGGCGAATCACTTGAAGCCAGCAGTTCAAGACCAGCCTGGCTAACATGGTGAAACCCTGTGTCTACTAAAAATACAAAACTTGTCTGGGTGCGGTGGTGGGGGTCTGTAATTCAGGCTACTCAGGAGGCTGAGGCAGGAGAATCACTTGAACCTGGAAGGCAGTGGTTGCAGTTAACTGATTTTGTGCCACTGTACTCCAGCGTGGGTGAAAGAGACTGCCTAAAAAAAAAAAAAAAAAAAAAAAAAGTTGAATATAAGGGTTGTTGTAGACACATTTTCATTTCTTTTGTAAAAATTCCTTTGTGTATAAACATAATAAACATAATGGCTGAGCCATAGCAAAGATGTATTTTAGCTTTTTATAAAACTGTCAAACCCCTTTTCAAAGTAATTGCACCAATTTATGCTCTGACTCATAACATCTGAGAGTTCCAGTTGCTCCACATACTTGCCAGTATTTGTTACTGTCAACCTCTTTTCTATTAGCCATTTTAGTGGATATATATTGGCATTCCGTATGGTTTCAATCTTCATTTTTCTTGTAACTAATGATGTTGAACACTTATTTTCATGTGCACATTGATATAAAGCTCAGTTTTCACTAACTGTGAATAAAGTAGACTTCAGGTTAGAAGCAGATCAAAAGGAGATTTTCCACATAAGTCTCGATGGTCTTTGAACCAGTCCATCTATGAAATTCTATCTTCTCACCCAGTTAGGTCTAGCCCCTGTCCCTCTGATCAGATATTGTTCCTGTCAACATGGAAACCCTAAAATCTGCCTACTACACCTCTAGTGGCTTCCTTTACTCTGGATTGATGATATTATACCCTTTTTCTCATTCATTCAAAAAAACTTCCTTTGTGTATAAAACCACACGCTCTGCAAATTCATGTTCATTAATATGCCTGAAATTTAGCTTTCACTGATAAGCTTTGGATTAAAATAAACTGGTGTTTAATCATATGTAGGTAACCCTGACTGACACCGAAGTCTTACTTTTCTTATTTGAAGGTGGGAATAATATTAAAAGTAACGGCAAAAACAACAATTACTTTTGCACCAAACTCACAGTTGTCTCTTAGGGTTAGGAGGATTAAAACAGATAATTGGTATAAAACATATCTAGACCTACCAAGAGCAGTGACAATGAGGGAGGTAGAAGCAACAGTGATTCCTACTACCCTGTCAAAAGTTATCTCAGTTCATACTGGTCATTATGTTATTTGAGCAGCATAATGGACTTACAGTGATTCTTTCCCATCTTTTCTTGATTTCTTTAGGTATATGATTTGTCTTCTCATAGCTTCAGTGATGAAGATGGTAATACTTAAAACTTCACAATATTTATGTAAGGATGATAATAAAAAACTAAGGTAATATGATTTGAAATGTTCATTATTGTACTCTATGTAATCCCACACATTTAGGCCCATACCCACATATTAATATTTTTGTCAAGTGAATATCTCCCTAGAGTGAAGATACATAGTATTTCTCTATCTATAGAATAGACAGAAACGTAATCTATATACATCTGTGAAAAATAGAAATACACTAAAAAGGAATGACTGATTAGTATCCGCCATATACTATCAAAAGGTAGAAAGGAGGCCTCAAGACACTGTGGCATGATGATGAGTGTTATACATTAAAGTGTGTCTCTCATAACTCACATGAAGTCTTAATCTTTAGCACTTCGGAACGTGACCTTATTTAAAAATAGGGTCATTACAGGTATAACTTGCTAAGATATGGTCACTAAGGTGTGCCCTAATCCATTACGACTGGTATTCTGATAAAAATGGGAAATGTGGAGACAGACACATGTACTCAGGAAGAACACCATGTGAAAATGAAGGCAACAAGCTGTAACCCAAAGAATTCCAAAGATTGCAGGCAAACTGCAAGAAGGTACAAGAATGGGACGGATCAGTGACTCACAGCTTTCAGAAGTAACCAACTTGCCAACACCTTGGATTTCGGCCTTCTAACAATCAGAAATGTAAGACAATAAATTTCTGTTGTTTAAGCCACCCAGTTTGTGGTACTTTGTTACAAGAGTCCTAGGAAACTAATATAATGGGTAAGCCAAGAGTTCCAGCAACAGGTAAACATACACAGTTTTAGTTAAATAGGAGGAATGAGATTTGGTGTTCTATCGCACAACATGGTGACTCTAGCTAATAATAATGCATTGTATATTTCAAGGTAGCTAAAAGATGACTTAAGATGTTCTCACTGCAAATAAATATTTGAGGAGGTGGATATGCTAATTATCCTGATTTAATCACCTCACAATGTATACATGTATCAAAAGATCACACTGCACCCCATATATACAATTATTTGTAATTTAAAATAAAATAAATTGAAACAAAAAGAAAGGCTACAAACAATCTCCTTGAACATGAAGACCTTCTGTATATTCTTAAACTGGTAACAAGGTATAATAAGTAGTAAGCCAACCAGAGACAATTAATGACCACAATTTGCTGGATAATTAGCATATGGTAGAGAACAGAGATTGCAAAGGAAGTGTTGGAGGTCATTAAGCCAGGAGAGAACAAGCTAAGTCTGTATGAAATCACCAAATCTATATCAGAGGACAGCTGATTATAGATTTCCTGAAGAGACAGCCTCACAGGGAATGACATGAAAGTTGTTTTTGCTTCCTTGACACTAACTTGTCCTTACAGAAGATAGCCAAATGGATTTGGGAAGGCTGAGAAATAATGTGGCAGGATCCGATTCAGCATTTCTGATCTGGGTTCATGTAGCAACATTTTACTTGGCTTGGTGCTACTTAGCAGGGTGCAATTTGGAAATGGTTCAGTTCTAATCTGACCTCCTTAAGACGCAGCCACAATAATTCTAACACATTGAATAAAATGAGTTGAATAAAAACTCACCCCCAGTACTTTATGTGGCTGTCCATATTTGTACCATTTAAAGAGTAGGCCGGAAGCCCCTATTCCAAGAAGCTTCATTACTACTTTTCCAAAACTGATGGGACATTAGAATGCATTCAATGAGCTTTCCTGGGTCAAAATAAAAAACCTAGCTACTATAAGTTTTTGTGATCAAGAATAGTCTTTGATTCTCGAAAGATTATGGGAGAAGCAGCTCTGAGCTCAGAATTCTTGCTGGGTCATGTAAATGTCCAATGCAAAGCTTTTGTAGTCAGTTCTCTTTCTCAATCTAAATTTTGAGCTAACTCACTTGGCATTACATATAAACAACACCTCTGTTTCATCCTTTATTTATTGTGCCCCTCCCAACAAAAACAAGACTCAATTCACTCTGATTATATTTTGTGGGGGATATATTAGACGAACATGAGTTAGTAAACTAAACTGGGATATCTGGTTTTGCTCCGTGGCTCTATTACTGTGGACAGCTACTTCATCGCATTCTTCATATAATACCAAAGCTTTTCCATTTTCTTTGAGTTTGTCATGGCTTCATATATTGCGTTTGATAATGACTCAGCCATGTAAAGCCGAGATAGTACACTTGTAAAAACAGTCATGAAAGGGGCTAGCATGGATTTAATCAGAGAACAGAGTGTCAAATGAGCTTAAAATCAGAACACACCAAATGACTCTAACACACTCTTTTATGCACTCTGTTTCACTCTTCTGCTTCAGTAATTTTTGATTGGATGCTGGTTATTAAATTTGAAGATATGGCAAGTGTCCAACCCCATAAACAAAAGTGCTTCTCGGATTCTGGCCATTTTATCATGTTAGCATGATGCCCACAGGTAGTGCAGCAGGGAAGGTCAATATTGAGCCCGTTACAAACTAAATCTGGTTCCCCTATTACAGTCCAGCTATTCGGAATCTGTAAGGAACACCTGTTATTAGAATTTTATGCCAGATAATAACCATTATGAATTCTGCTTTGCACCTCTTATTTTATAACCTCAAAAACATACTTGAAGAACAACATTTTCTGAAAGAAGAAAATGCCATTTTTGAGCACATATTATTTAGAAGACATTCAACTGAAAGTTTGAGTTTGGCAATTCACTGCGCAAAAATTCCAAGTACAAGAAACAAATAAAACATCGTTATTTAGAAATTAAAGTGGTTTGATGAAGTCTCGGTTATATGCTCAGCATTATTTCTTTTGTAAAAACTGCTTTAATTCTGTGAACATTGTTTTATGTCAAAGGAAGTTAGGTGGGAAAAAATCCTATTGAGGTTATTAATAAATCAGTAGCTGTATAGAAAATATTTAGCCTGTATGTTACTCTCAAAGTGGAACCCATAAGCTCTACTAGCTTACCTACAATTATTTCAATAGGAAAAATAAAAGTCTTTAGTATTC
>CAUYLG010043816.1:0-48053 GCA_963573385.1 Cacajao melanocephalus
GTTTTAAGGAATTATTTTTTCTTTTCTTTTTTTAAATTTTATTTTACTTTAGGTTCTGGGGTATATGTGCAGGTCATGCAGGGTTGTTGCCTAGGTACATACTATATCCGGCATTTCTCCCCATGTTATCCCTCCCCACCCTGTTGTCCCTCCCCTAGGCCCCCGCAACTGCCCCCTGTGTGCGATGCTCCTTTCCCTGACTCCACGTGTTCTCATTGTTCAACACCCGCCTATGAGTGAGAACATGCGGTGTTTGGTTTTCTGTTCTTGTGTCAGTTTGCTGAGAATGATGGTTTCCAGATTCATCCAAGTCCCTACAAAGGACACGAACTCATCGTTTTTTATGGCTGTGTAGTATTCCATGGTGTATATGTGCCCCATTTTCTTTGTCCAGTCTATTATTGATGGGCATTTGGGTTAGTTCCAGGTCTTTTCTTAATGAGCATACCAAACATTTTCCAAGCCTATGCCAAGATAACCGTGAAGGTAGGAGTGGCATCTGGTGTTACCTGGCATACTGAAGAACTCAATAGCTACTGAGAAAATGAATGACAAACTAGATTACCAAAACAAGTTATCTTATTATTTTTTCTGATATTATACAAGTGCTATGGAGTAGAAATTGGAAACATGTCTACTCCTTTTATATCTACCTTTAACTTTTCTGCCTGGGGTCATTACTACCTGAGTCACAGTGTCTATATATCCTGCAAATAGAAAGATACATAGGTCATCAGAGAGTAAATTCAGAAGGCTGCTTCCAAGTCATTTCCAGAAAGCCAGCCTTCAGAATCAACAGAAGAAAAGGAAACAAAATAACACACCCCCACTCCCACTCCATATCTCCCAAAAGTATAGATACTGCTAATTGGAAAGGATGCTTTAAGCCCTGGAGAGAAAGCTTATCTGGAGTCTACTACAAGTAAGTCTTCACATTTGGATTTGCTTGAGCCCATAAGAAAGGATGGAGAGGAATGAAAAGAAGAGGCTGTTAGTGTAAATGGTCAACTACATACAGTCCTGTGCCACATAACATTTTGATCAATGACAGATCATATTAATGATGGTGGTCCCCTAAGATCATAATACCATATTTTTATGACACCATTTTATGTTTGGATATATAAATACTTACTGTTGTGTTACATCTGACTACAGGATTGAGTACAGTCACATGCTATACAGGTTTGTAGGAACAAAAGGCCATACCATAGAGCCCAGTTGTGTTGTAGGCTGCATCATCTAAGTTTGTGTCGGTACACTGTGATGTTCGCACAGCTAAAACACCTAAAAACTAATTTCTCAGAATGTGTCCCCTTTATTAAGAAACACATGACTATACTTCCTTGGAATGTCCTTGGATTAAAATATGACTCAAGTAATATAATAAAGCAACTGAATTATCAGATTTAAAAGTCTACTGATATTAAATGGTTGGGCAGTTTTCTTACTCTGATCTATAAAGATTTGCTTATAGAATTTCAAGAAGGCACATATGAACCTATCTTTCCTAAGAGGCACCAAATACACTAATGGTGGCTAAGTCACAAGCCTATGTATATCGAGAGAGCTGGGAAGAAGGGCACAGGTCTGGGGGGAGGGGTGAAGGGTACTGGTATTTATTTACTTTTCATGGCCATACTGTTACCATAGCGACCTAAGTAACTCCCACATGGAAAACCCTTCAGTGGCTCCCCATTACCCTGAAGATTACTCCCCTAACATGATGTCTACCCTCTTTCAGGATCTGACACAAAACTTCTCCATCTGGGATTTAATCAAATTAAACTAGTTGCTATTACTCATTTTTACTATGAGAATAGTTAATAATAATTGCCAGAAAATACTAATAGGCCGGGTGCAGTGGCTCACGCCTGTAATACCAGCACTTTAGGGGGCCGAGGTGGGCAGATCACCTGAGGTCAAGAGTTCGAGACCAGCCTGCCCAATATGGTAAAACCCCATCTCTACTAAAAATACAAAATTAGCCAGGTGTGGTGGTACATGCCTGTAATTCAGCTATTCAGGAGGCTGAAGTGGGAGAATCGCTTGAAACCAGGAGGCGGAGATTGCAGTGAGCCAAGATCGCACCATTGCATTCCAGCCTGGGTGACAAGAGCGAAACTCTATCTAAAAAACCAAAAACAAACAAACAAAAGAACTAAACTAATAGACTATATAAGTTTTTGTATCAGAGGAGCTAATAGAGTGCTTAAAAACAGGAGATGCACAATGACTAAATTAATGAATGAATAAATGAAAGAACAAACAAATGAGACACTATTCTTATGTAATTCTGTCCAGTTGTTTTGATAAAAAATTTGCTAGTTTATATTCACAGGAGGAAAAAATTTAAAATATAAAATATATCTACATATGCTAATATTCACAGGAATAAAGAACATCTATCTATCCATCTGAAAGCCCAACAGAATCAGGCATTATAGATATGGTTGTTATCTTCAACAGTGGGGATTGTTGAACCCAAGAAAGCAAGGGATTTACGTGTGTTTACTTTTTCTTTTATTTTCTTTTTTTTTTTTTTTTGGAGACAGAATCTTGCTCTGTCACCCAGGCTGGAGTGCAATGGTGCAATCTTGGCTCACTGCAACCTCTGCTTCCCAGCTTCAAGCGATTCTCCAGCCTCAGCCTCCTGAATAGCTGGGATTACAAGAACCCACCACCATGTAAGGCTAATTTTTGTATTTTTTTTAGTAAAGATGGGGTTTCACTGTATTAGGATGGTCTCGATCTCCTAACCTTCACCCACCTCGGCCTCCCAAAGTGCTGGGATTGCAGACATGAGCCACCACACCCAGCCCATGTTTACTTTTTCATCCTCAAGGCTAATTGTTTTTTATCACTCAACATGCCAAAAGTCCCTGGAGCCAACTAAGCCAACCATATGATTGAAAATAAAATTGTAACCTGGTCATCTAGTGACTAGGGAATTAAACAGGATTCCAACTTACTTCCTTAGTACCATGTTAGTCTGAAAAACAACAACTAAAGAAATCATATGCCAGGAGTGGTGGCTCATGCCTGTAATCCCAGCACTTTGGGAGGCCAAGGTGGGTGGATCACGAGTTCAGGAGATCGAGATCATCCTGGCCATGGTGAAACCCCATCTCTACTGAAATACAAAAAATTAGCTGGGCATGGTGGCACGCGCCTGTATTCCCAGCCACTCGGGAGGCTGAGGCAGGAGAATCGCTTGAACCCGAGAGGCAAAGATTGCAGTGAGCCGAGATCGCGCCACTGCACTCCAGCCTGGCAACAGAGCAAGACTCCATCTAAGAAAGAGAGAAAGAAATCACATATTTCTGATATTAATGCATGACTCAGATCACCCAGGTTACAAATTGCAGGCAACTGAGTATCAGAAAACAAACTGCCATCTAAAAATGTCCCTGGTAGATGTCATTAGTTAAAAAAGTATTAATGCAGCTTTATAATTACATTAATGAAGTCGTTTAGAACAGAATGACTAATTCCTTTGCACAAATATGAAGAGAACTCTAGAGAATCACTTTGCCATAAAATCTCCCTTTCTTCCCAATATCACCAGTAACCTTAATAATAGCACCACTATCTACTCGTTGCTCAAATTAAAAACCTAGTAGTCATCCTGGGTTCTTCTCTTTCACATCCAATCAGTCTGTAAGTCTTGAGAGCCCTGGCTACAACAAATATCTCTAAACTGACCATTTCTCACCTTTGTTGTTACCACCCCATTTTAAAGCAACTAATAGGTCTCCTTGACATCACATTTGCTATCACATTGGCAAAGAGACCCATATGACCATCTGGTTCACAGCAGACAAATTGATTTTTTCTAATTACATCAGGCCCCATACCTTTCCTGCATAAAACACTCAGTGACTCTTCATTGCAACATGAGTAAACACCAAACTCCTTACTATGGCCCAAAACACCTTCAGTGACCCAGCTTCTGCTTTCCTCTTCAACTTCATCTCTCTCTACCATTCTCCCTTGTTCACCACATCCCAATCCACTGGTCTTGTTTCTACCAGACATGCTGAGCTCAATCTCTTTCCCCTCAAAATTGTCAAATGGTTGCCTTTTCCCCAACATTCAGACCTTAATTCAGATATCATTCTTCTGAGAGAGCTTTCTTAACCAATTTAGGTCAATTTGTAATGCATCACCCTATTTTACCTTTTCATGTCTGCACTTTTATTATTTGTCTCCCTCCACTAAAGTGGAAGCTACTTACAGGCAAGGAGTCATCTGTGCTATCCTTTTCCCTGTCCTCATGAACAGAACAGTTCCTAGCACAAAGTATACATTAGTAAATATTTGCCAACCACCCAGCACCATCAAAAAAGGATATTCTCCTCCAAATAACAAAGCTTTGTGTTCAGAATTAGCACACCTGGGAGCTCCATTTTGAAAAACAAACAGGTTATCTCTTTGAAAGGAATATGCCAGACCACCGTGTGATACGATTTGCATCCCAAAGTAAAGAAATGATTTGTCATGGGCAGACACTATAGGTAGTTCATCTTTCATTCTTACTGGATTAAGATCTAAAAGTCTGATTTCAACATCCTGAGACCTTCACACTAAACTTGATGAATTATTTCCTTTCTCTGGTCAATGAATAAACAGAAACTTCTTGTCAATTCTCACTATAATTTACTCAATCTTAAATCTTTGGAAATCTGTTCGCTCTATCTTAGTGCAGTTACAGCTCCACTCTGTGGAAAAACAAGGAAGACAGGCAATACAATATAGGTATGTTACCTAAGTGACCAGTGAGAAAATTTGGGAAACTATGCATAAGAGATTATAATCTGTAAAAACAAATGCACAAAATAGCAGAATGATAGAGTATTTTATTCTTATCTAGAGTTGATATGGTATTTCTAAAAATTAATTATGAATCAGGGACCAATAAATATTTGATTTACATGCTGACTTTCCCATCTTCTCGCCTTTTATTTCCATAGCATACTTGAAGCTGTTCAGCAATTTTCTCTTTTAACTACTGCATCTGTCAGTAGATACTTTGACATGTATAAAAATCACAAATACAAAACACAAAATTCATTCTAGTCAGATCCAGAAATGAGACAATTTAAAGTAAATAATTCCCTGTGTGTAGATACATAGAGATGCAGCCATGGAAACTAGCAGAGGCAGCACTCCCTTTTCTGAAAAGTGAAAGAATATTTTTCACTGACTTGCATCCTTTGACCTTTGCCTAGGAAAAAAGATCCTTCGTAAAACTGCCAATAGTTATGAGTGACACTAAATCAAGACCTAGTCAATGTGAAACTGGCTCAGTTTCCAGGAGATGGGGTGCAGAAATAAGTTAATAATCTCTTCCAAAAAAGCTCAGAAATATTTTTAACATCCCTTAGGATTTAATACATTGCAATTTGGGGTCTTCAAGGCACCAAAGCATAGTCTGATTTCTAGTAACACAGCAACACCCAAATGAAGAGCTACACAGCTTCTACTGGTTTACCATCTAATACTTTAAAACCGTTTCAGACCCAATTCCAACATATGATTGATGGAAATAGTATAATCCTTTCCTTCCCTAGCTTCGGTGAGTAGAATTTAAACTCCACTATATACTACTGCGTCTTTCACTGGACTAACTCATTAGAAGGCTTCAACTGTTAGTGAAATTAGAAACTAGGCAAAGTTTAATCTTTGGTGACTCAAGCAAGATAAACCCTCATCTCCACTCTGCCCCATGCTTCTGCTGCTCTTTAGCTCTCAAGTTCTTTTCCTATCAAAACATCCTCTGTGCAAGAGATCTGAACTCCTTAACATTAAAATAAATATTTGCTAGAAGCTTCAAGCATGACCTTTCTCAAGGAGCTAAGGAAACAAATAGGAATCAGAGCTTTGAATTATAGTATGTTTTCCAGAATAAGAGAACAGGTAGGGAGACGATAGGGGAGTTTTCCCTGAACCTGTAAAACTGCACCACACAGCAGCTGCCCGCTTTGTCTACACTGTGGTTGTCAATTCAGTTAACTTCAAAATCAGACTCTTCTCTCAAGTAGTTCATAATTCAGACAAGTAAATCATTAATTTGCATTCATGAAATAATTACAAGGATATTTAAAGGAGATAATTAGTACAAAAAAAAAGGTTAAGTTTTACAGAGGAGGCAATGATTGAGCTTGGTTTTCAAGAATGAGTAAGAATTTGTCAGTGGTTGAGGTTAAAGGACATTTTAAGCAATGGGATCAAAATGAGCAAGGTAAGGTGAACTGAAAAGCATTGTATTAGTAGCATGGACTCTAATTCACCTCTCTTCTCCCTCCAGAAGATTCTGACCTTAAGTATTATGAACTCTGCTTACCACTATCAGTGCTCAGTTTTAGAACATAAATATGTGTTGAGAATATTACTGATGGATATTCACTGTGTGGAACACAGTGATGAGTAAGGTACAGCCCAACCTCAAAGCAGTTTACAATATAATGGGTTTAGACAGAAATGTATGCAAATAATATAAGATCATTCAAAATGAAATTCAGGAAATCCCTCAATCTAGACATGGTTCTCTGTATGGCTGCCAGCAGCTGCCCATCCCTGCTTAGACCAGCCTTTATTCAGCTATTAGTATGCAGTCCTGTTGGAGTAAGGAGAGCACAGCTCCAAGTGTTGACAATTGTCCTCCCCCTGTGGCTAGATCAGCCTGCCTGGTCATGTGATGGCTTCACCAGGAAGCCTAGACGCCTTTGGTCAGATATCCAGCTGATTGTTTTGAACAATTATGAATTGGGTAAATATTTTCTTCAGGCTGAAATTTTAACAGTTTGGGTAAATGCTCTCCAAAGCTTCAGGTACAGAGTCAACCACACTTTTCCTTTAAAAAGTCTCATCCCCTCTCTTTTAACCTTTTAAAGCAGTATGGGCAAGATTGGAATTCATTTCTGCTTTTCTTTTTTCTTGTTTGGTTTTCTTGAGTGCAGAAGCATGGAACACCCATGTTAAGAGGTCCATCTCTCTTGAGAAAGCATCTGAAGTCCAATCACCTGCCTTGAATTCCCACTTATGGAATGATATGAGCCCCTCATGTAAAATGAATGCAGTAACAAAAGATGAAAGCACTCTCAGTAAACACTGAGATTTAATTATATGAAAAAAATGTGAATGGGGTATTCTGTAGTTTAGAATCACAGAAGCATAGACTCAAAAAGACCTCAGAGGGCATTTCATCTAATTTCTCATTTTATGATTTAGGGAATTCATTTTCATTCATTTACTTATTCAAAACTCAAATGATTCATCCTAGGCCAGCATTCATCTTGCTGACTCTCAAAGTATAATCCCAGCAGCATTAACATCACCTGGGGCTTCCTAAAAATGAAAATTCTTTAATTTTAATTTTATTTACTCATTTATTTATGAGACAAGAGTCTCACTTTGTTGTGCAGGCTGGTTTCAAACTCCTGGCTTCAAGTGATTTTTCCCACCTCAGCTTTGCAAAGTGTTGGGATTACAGGTGTAAGCCACTATACCCAGCCAAAAAAAAAAAAAAAAAAAAAAAGAAAGAAAGAAAGTTCTTGAGTCCCATCCCAGATCTACTGCATTGGAAGCCATGGCAATAGGGCCCAGAATCTGAATTTTAACAAGTCCCCCAATTTATGATAGTGCATGTGAAAATATGAGAATTACTGCGCTATACCTTATAAGTGAAATGTATTAGTGAGGGCTGTATAGTTTAACTGGATAAGCAAAAAAGGGAACCTATGCTCTGTGTAACTATTAAGTTCAGGGAATAATACTTTCTCCAGAATATCTGTGAAAACACCATGTTTTTTCAATGACTCCCAATTTCCTTCCCCATCAACTACATACTCCTCTGTTACAGTTGTACATATCTTGCTCCCAAGTTGCCTAACTGGATTTTCGACTGCTCTTCCACAGGCATCTCAGCTAGACTTTGTGTTCTCCTCTCCATGCCTTGACCATGCCATGTCCATATCCCTCATTCCCATTTCATCCATGAAGTTCTCCTTGACCGCAACACTTTCCATTCCTTCCGCCTATCAAAAATCCTGCCCAGACATTAAGATTTAAGCTCACATTCTACCACATACATAAAAAACCCTTTGTCTGCTCCAACCCTCTCTTAAAACTTTCTTATGAGCTCCCAAAACATTTAGTTTCTGACTCATATGATGTAGCTGTTAATTACATTTCTGTCTTAGGGACTGTTTTATTGTAAAAGAACCCATCTATGTTAGCTAAATAAATGTAGAGAGTGGTAAGGATTTGGATGGATTTCCCATAATCCAATGGCAGGATAATTAGCTAAACCTCAACAGGTTTGAAAGTCTTAATAATTAGATAAGAATACTTACTCCTCATGTTGCAATATGAATAGACTTATATTGGCCTCTTTCCTTAACCCTCAATCAGTCTTGATCAATTATCTGACTGGTGAATTTGGAGGAAGAAACTATGCATGCTTTGTGCTGTCCTTTCCTTTCTTCTCCCTGAGGATCTTCTGTATGGGGCATTCAAGGGCAGGTCCCCACAGCAGGGAAAAACCAGGGTGGTACAGTAGGCAGCACTGCACTTTTCCAAGTTTGCCTTTGATTAGGTAGATAAGTTTATTTCTGCAGTGAATTTGGTAAGCCCCTTGATATCACAAGATTAAAGTTGTTCTCCTGGCTACGCACGGTGGCTCACACCTGTAATCCCAGCATTTTGGGAGGCCAAGGCAGATAGATCACGAGGTCAAGAGATCGAGACCATCCTTGCCAACATGGTGAAACCACGTCTCTACTAAAAATACAAAAATTAGCTGGGCATGGTGATGTGCTCCTGTAGTCCCAGCTACTCAGGAGGCTGAGGCAGGAGAATTGCTTGAACCTGGAAGGCGGAGGTTGCAGTGAGCCGAGATCACGCTTCACTGCACTCCAGCCTGGCGACAAACAAAAAAGTTGTCCTTCAAATGGCTTAAACAGCAATAAAGATGACACTTTTATTTCCATGTACATGACTTAATTATCTGTCCCTCAATTGGTTTGAAACTCAGGAGAGGAAAAAAGGGGTGTTATCATCGGTCACACTAAAATTTAGATAATAGGCAGTGATTCTGTCTCTATCCGGAGCTATAAACTTATGATTTCTGCAGTAATCCACTCCAATTCATCTCAGTCTGAAACCTAACTTCTTTTTAATTGCATCTTCTGGTTCCTCATTAACTTGGGCTTTTACATGGAACTAGTGTTATTATTAGTGACAGAGACTACTAATTTTCACCAAAATTTAATTTCCTTTGCTCCTTTAGTAACAGAACACCCAAATTAAATGGTGAATCATGGCCCAGAATAAAGAATATATTTCTCACCTCAGTGTGATCATGTGTTAAAGTTCTCACCAATGAGATTTAAGTAGAACTATGCACAACTTCCAGAAGATATCCTAAAAAGGGAAGCAGTTTGATCTTTTCTTCCAATTTCTTCTATCCTATGGATTGAAATGCAGTTTTAATGTCTGGAGTGAGAGTAGCCATTTGGACCATGAGAAAGAAGCAGAGGTGTGCTAGCTCTGGTTTATATGAGCTTGGGAGAGCAGATGGTTAAACAACATGGAATTCTGCAAGCTGGTTGTTAAACCATTGTAGCTTGCAATTAGCCATGGTGGGAGTATTTCCACCATGAAAATCAGGCAAATGCTACAAATCAAGCCATTTTTTTTTTTACAGAGGGCCAGTTTACCAGCCTACCACTGGATAAAAGCCACATGTTGAAAATGGTAGAACAATAAGACAGAAGGGGTCTGAGTCCCTGATGATCGTGAAGTGGCTAGCCAGATGCACCTGAAGGACTGCCTGTATTTGCATGAAAGGAAAATAAGTTTTCATCTTGCTTAGGCATTGTAATTTTTGCTTTCTGCCCCTCAAAGCCAAATTTAATTGTAACTAACGTTCATTTGGGGCACTAGGCCCAACCCAACAATGTCTAAATAAAGTTTTGGGGTCATTAAGGAAACTGAGAAATAAAATGTAACTAATTCAGCGTAGGTCAGGTGTTCACAATCCTCGTACAATCTGTGGGGCCAGAGATGTGAGTTCTATGGTACAAACCTGGCCACCTAAACCTATCCTTTCAGCAGGGACTACTGACTCACATCTGAAAAGGAAGATATGGGCTGACAGACATCCTAACTAGTTTACTATGCTACGTTTACTATATTAGCATATAGTAAATGGTAGTATAGCACAGAGGTTTTTTTTTTTTCTTTTTTTGAGATGGAGGGAGTTTCACTCTATTGCTTAGGCTTGAGTGCAGTGGCGGGATCTTAGCTCAGTGCAAACTCTGCCTCCTGGGTTCAAGCAATTCTCCTGCCTCAGCCTCCCGAGTAGCTGGAATTACAAGCATCCATCACCATGCCCGGCTAATTTTGTATTTTTAGTAGAGATGGGGTTTTACCATGTTGGCCAGTCTGGTCTCAAAATCCTGACCTCAGGTGATCCACCCACCTTGGCCTCCCAAAGTGCTGGGATTACAGGCGTGAGCCACCGCACCTGGCCCTTATCTAATATCATTCTATGTAGCAGCTATTCCTTTTAAGCCTATTTGTCCAAATTATTTTCCTAAAATATTTTATAAATCAGTTTATATGCATTTTTCCTTTAATTGCTAGATATAGATTTTCTGTTTTGCCATGAGTGCAGTAGACTATTTTATACTCTCTCAGCGACTGAGCACTCTACTATGCTGCCCTGAGTTAAGTATCTTGTTTATTCCAATATGGTCTCTCTCCAGTTATTTTATGTTCTAGCAAACCATTTTGACCAATAATGCCTGACAAAAGCTGTTCAAATGATGGTGCTGTATCTGCTTAAAGGAACAAGAAAGAGTACCACAGGAGACCTTCAAATGCCTGTTTTACTGCAGCTCTAAGCACCTTCAAGAAAACAAAGAATAAAGATCCTTAAGAAATAAGAGACTTGTAAAGATCTTTTGACTATAGGAAAACCCTCATAAACATGACTGCATCCAAGGAGGATTGACCAATAATCATGTGAATATGGAGCTAGAAGAAGACATAGATGGAGGCATATCAGACTTTAGGAGATCTGAAGAGACTGGAAAAGCTACTGCCACTGTAGTTTTTCAGTGGAAATGTATTTCCAGTGGACTTTGCTATAATGACCTTTTATACTGCTGATTCAGTTAGAGCACCCAAATTCAAGGACACAATGCAACACTAAAATGCATCTATTTAAAGTGTATGTGTGTGTGTGTGTGTGTGTATTTCATATCCAAGTTGATAATATTATATTGCTAACCAGATTATAAACTCCTGGAGGACCTGGAGAGAAAAAAATGATAAGACAGTATCCTTAACCTATTAAACAGAAAAATAAAGAGAATACTACAAAACACTCTAAAAAGTGCCATGAGAGAGGTAAGCAGAGTGTAGTGTTCATAAAAGTTGACGTTCCAATATTCATCCCACCACATACGAACAGTCTAATTCTACCCATGAGAATCCTATTTCCTTCATTGGCCATTAGTTTCAAAAGTGAACATATGATTCAGTCTTGGTTAATGAGACAGAAGGAAGTGGAAAGTTTTCTGAGGAAGTTTTCTCACTTCTAAACTGGAGACACAAAGAAGAGATGCTCCCTCTCTTGCTCTGAACTTTGGAGGCAATCACCTCCCCAGTGGGCTTACTGTAAGGCAGTAGACATTATTTTAGCAGATGGAAAAGAAGGCCTGGAAAGAAAAAGGTATCTGAGTAGACAGACTTTAAATGCCATAGGAGGAAGTACCATTCTTCTCATGGCCAGGAGCTAAACCTTTTAAAAGAGGCCAGACCAACTGCTTTGTATAATAACTAATAGCAGAAGTCTTATCCATACTCCTTACTATGCTATAGGGCTAGGACCAAGTCTAAAGCACGATCACAAGTACAGCACCTTGGCTAGCCCAACTGGCAGTGTTAAGAACAAAAATTCCAATTTTTTTTTCTAAGAGTGAGATTGAGTACTTGATGGTGAGAAAAACAAAATGACTAAACTTTTGGGGGAGAAATTAAACTACTCAGTGATCCCTTCCCTAAATTCTTCATTCTCCAAACTACTCATACAGCAGTCTTGCTTTCTTTTTTCCTTTTCTTTCTTTCCTTTTTTTTTTTGAGACCAAGTTTTGCTCTTGTTGCCCAGGCTGGAGTGTGATGGTGTGATCTTGGCTCACCACAACCCCAGCCTCCTAGGTTCAAGCAATTCTCGTGCCTCAGCTTCCCAAGTAGCTGGGATTACTGGCATGCAGCAGTATGCACAGCTAATTTTGTAGTTTTAGTAGAGACAAGGTTTCTCTATGTTGGTCAGGCTGGTCTTGAACTCCCGACCTCAGGTAATCCGCCCGCCTGGGCCTCCCAAAGTGCTGGGATTACAGGCCTGAGCCACGTGCTCGGCCTAGGAGTCTTGCTTTCTTCAGGTGCACCTCAAGAACCACGTTTCTCAAGAGATTGGTATACTAACCAACCTCTATAATTATTTCTAAGTACTGTCCTTTCGGAGTCTTGTTCTATTCTCCACTGGTCATGTGAGGTTCTTAATCCTCACTGTGCATCAAATCACTAGATTAAAACAAACAACCACACACACAAAAAGCCTAAAACTACAATACCCAGACCAGTTGAATCTAAAATGAAGCCAAGTCTGAGAACCACTAACTCATTGTACCGGGGGCTAAATATCAAGAATTGCAGAGGAAGGCCCGGAGCTAAGAATAAAACTCTACCACATGTTCTATGTCTGGAGAAGTTACAGATATAGGGGACAGACATCCTCATGCAGGAATTAAAGGCAGTTAATACTTCAGCCAACTCTCTTCTCTGATGAAAGACTTGGAGAAACCAGAGGTCACGTGGGCAGGTGATACACACCTGTAATCCCATCACTGTCAAGGCAGGTGGATCACTTGAAGTCAGGAGTTCAACACCGGCCTGGCAAGATAAAATCCTGTCTCTACATTAAAAAAAAAAATTAGCTAGATGTGGTGGCACACACCTGTAATCCCAGCTACTCCAGGGACCGAGGCAGGAGAATCACTTGAACCTGGGAGGTGGAGGTTGCAGTGAGCCAAGATTGTGCCACTGCACTGCAGACTGGGTGACAAAGTGAAACCCAGGAACAAATGAATGAAAGAACAAAAGAAAGAAAGAGAAAGAGAGAAGGAAGGAGGGAAAGAAAACAGAGGTCATCCTTAGGGAGATGCATTTTCTGTTTTTGTTTGTTTGTTTTCTGCTCTTGTTGCCCAGGCTGGAGTGCAATGGCACGACCTTGGCCCACTGCAACCTCTGCCTCCTGGATCCAAGCGATTCTCCTGCCTCAACTTCCCGAGTAGCTGAGATTACAGGCATGTACCACCAAGCCTGGCTAAGAGAGATGCATTTTGTAGAGACCTGACTATCCCTTCTATCATCTCTTACTGTTTGCAGGGTTAGAATGTGACCTAGGCATTCCACATGAACTGAAATGTGCTTCCCACCAACACCACTAAGTTGGGGATTGGAGATTGGCTTTGATCTGAAAGTTGTCACATCATTGACCTGACATAGCACGTGATCCTTGGGAGAGGGAGGGAGGAGAGAGGTGCTGAAGCTGAGAAGTGCCAGAAGGCAGACTGCATTGCCATTCTTTGCAGTAGCAAGAATAAAGGGTTTCACAGGACACTGATAAACGCCAAGGAAGGTGGGGGTGGGCGGGGGCTTAAGCCTTCGTGCTTTCCCATGAGACTGTGTACAATGGTATGAAGAAGATTATTATACCTGAGAGAGGTCTCCACCTGGAGCCTAGTCAGAAATATCCTGTAAAGTCACTAAGGAAGCAGCACGTGTGTTTCAAGAGAGACCACATTTAGACTCCTTCCTGTAGATTCAACCGAAGGACAGTCTGTTGGCCAAATAAACAGCCACAACCTACGGAGAGAAGTGAGGACAAGACAGCCTCACTACAGGCAGGCAGGTAAGAGGAGTCAATGTCAGCTTCAGTTTCTACATCAGAGGGTAACCACAGGAAAGGGGGCTAGGATGTGAAAGAACAGACCAAGACCCCCACTCCACCCTCTAGTACTTAAGATTACTATACTATTCTGTGGGTAGATAGAGGAGAAAGAAGACTTTTGGATAGAAAATAATTTTTATACTTTTTATGATTTTTATTTATTAGTGTTATTATTACCTTTTTTTTTTGAGATGGAATTTCACACTGTCACCCAGGCTGGAGTGCAGTGGTGGGATCTTGGCTCATTGCAACCTCCACTTCCCGGGTTCAAGCGATTCTCCATCCTCAGCCTCCTGAGTAGCTGGGATTACAGGTGCCCACCACCACCCCCGGCTAATTTTGTATTTTTAGTAGAAACAGGGTTTCTCCATGTTGGTCAGGCTGGTCTTGAACTCCCGACCTCAGGTGATCTGCCCGCCTTGGCCTCCCAAAGTGCTGGGATTATAGGCATGAGCCACTGCACCTGGCTACACTTTTTAAATGAACACTTCTGAGTCTTAAGATTCCAATAACAGCATTTTTAATAAACTGAATGTGAACAAGTTATTGAACTAGGCTGAGACACCATGAAGGGAGCTTACTACCCAGCAGGCAAAGAGTTTTAAAAGAACACAGTTAATAGCAATTATGGGAAAAATAAAATCCTTTCATGTTTATATCTTAAGGAAAGATTCCCACTAAATTGGTTAAGAATGGTAATGTTTGCACTCCTTGAATGTGAGTTGAAGCCTCTCCTAAGTAACATATTTATGTTTCCAAAGTGGTTTTTATGCAGACAAAAGGTGTTGAAGGACAGTCCTGTGAAGTGGCTGCAACATTTGAAGGTAACAGTAAGTTGTCACCAAGAGTCAGACATGCCTCAGGATAAAAGTAAATAAATAATTCAAAGCAGAGGCCTCGCATTACCAGACTCAGTCCTAACCAACCAAATCATGTTCCTCCTTTGAAATTCCTCTCAGTGTCACAAAGGTTATTGTGTTTGTGGTGTGGGTTTTGACTGTCCTCATGTTACCAGAAAGGGGTCCCAATCCAGACCCCAAAAAAGGGTTGTTGGATCTGGCACAAAAAAGAATTTGAGGGGAATCCACAAAGTGAAAGCAAGTTTACTAGGAAAGTAAAGGAGTGAAAGAATGGCTACTCCATAGGCAGAGAAGCTCCAAGGGTTGCTAGTTGCCCACTTTTATGGTTATTTCTTGATTATATGCTAAACAAGGGGTGGATAATTCATGCTTCCCCTTTTTAGACCACATAGGGTAAACTGTCATGGCACTGATGGCAGTGTAGCAGTGAGGACAACCTGAGGTCACTGTCATCTCCGTCTTGGTTTGGTTTCATGGGTTTTAGTTGGCTTCTTTACTGCAACCTGTTTTATCAGCAAGGCCTTTATGACCTGTATCTTGTGCTGACCTCTTATCTTGTCTTGTGTCTTAGAATTCCTGTCTGGGAATGCAGCCTAGTAGGCCTCAGCCTTATTTAACCTAGCCCCTATTTAAGATGAAGTTGCTCTCGTTCAAATGCCTCTGCGTTGAATAAGAAACATTCAAAGAAACCAAATAAAAAGCTTTATGTGGATAGAGAATCGGAAAGACTGTGGTGATAGTTCTGAGTCAAACCTTAGCCATTTTCCCTTCCTTTTCTGTAATGAAATTAGACTCAGGAGAAGTTCCAGGATTTATCAAATCCAGGAATAGTAGTCTACATTTCAACTCTGAAAAGTTTTCTTACTTTGTTTACCAACTACGTGGACTACGACTAAAATATTACAAGAAATAACTCATGTCTTATGACTCAGAGCCAAATTAATTTCACATATCTATAGTTTGCTACACAAACAAACCCTTTCCCAGAGGCCTCTGTTCCTAGGTCAACAAACACGAGATGACTCCACGATGAGACTCCCAGACTTCAGACAAGTCCATAGCCTTAGGTAATTATGATCTGAGGTGGTTTTGAAGCCCCTCTTACACATACACACCAGTCCCATCCCTCCCACTCCCTGCACCCCACCCCATCTCTGGAACAAAACTTTCCTTCCAGTAGATCTGAAAAGTACTGCCTGAAATTCTCAGCATTCCTGTCATTCCATAAGGGCTGAGGCAGCTCTCTAAACATTCTTTCAGGCACCTGAGGAATTGGGCCACCAGCTCTTCTGCGGGAAGCCAGCAGGAAATTAAGTATAAAGAAAGGGCAGCAAGGTATTTGGGAAGATGACAATGAGGCATAAAGGAAACATAAAGGGTGGGCGTGCAAGAAAAGGAGACTGGTCTACCTACGCACTTTGCCCTGCACTTTGCCCTGCAGACAGTTCTACCTCTCAGCACGTGTGATGACCTACCTAGGAATGGAATGTGGGCCAGGGGAGGGGAAGCTGGTACAAAGCTGTGGAGGATGGAAAGAAACCCAGGGGCCTAGAACAAATCCTGAATAGTGACTTTTAGCTAGAATCACTTGCTAGAAGCCTGAAAAAAAAAAATGTTTTCACTGAGTGTAATATTGGAGCGAGCATAGAAAGTCAACACCAAGACAAAAGTATGCCAAATTGCAGGGTCTTTATTGCCGGTGGCCACAGAGGACTACCGTCTCTCTAACCTGTGGCTCTGAAAAAAGGGTGTCAAGACCTTTTATACCCATAAAAATCACCTTGGGAGTGAGGGTGAGGGGTTGGGGGGGGGTAGGTGAATTCTGTAAATCACCTTCTGGGGCGGAGGTGAGGGTGTGGGGCTCCAGACATTCCGAGGGCTAGGGGACTTTTTCACATTCTGGTTGTTACTTAAGTGGTTCACAAAAGTCAAGATTAGCATCTGTTTACACATTGTCTGGGTAGGGTGGCAATTGCAGTCCTTAATTAGTTATTCACATTTGGGTTACAGAGAGCAGTTTCAACAGAAAAGCCGAGGTATGGATGAGGTATGCAGGTTTATGGGGCTTTTTACCATGTCGCATGAGGGCCTAATTGGATACAGAAGCCCTCTACAGAAAGCCTGGCTCCTAGAGCTTCCTAGTTGCTGAGATGGGCTATCCTGGCAAGAATCCTCTCCCTCCTCCTTTCTTTCCCTCTCTCTCCCTTCCTCTTTCCCCTCATTTTCTCCTTTCCACACACTATCTGGCAGTTTATTTGGGAAAATTATTTGGAGAACTGGGGTGCACCTTCAGTGTATTCATTTTTAAGCCACGGACACACCACTAGAGGGTAATGTTATCACTAGTTGCTTAAACTTATCTGATTTCCTCTGGCTTCAGCGTTCGGCAGGCCTATCCACACATCCTGTGACAGGATGTTTCGGAACTTTTCCTTCGATTCTCATTGTAAATAAACAGCCTCGGGGTGAATACATCCAGATGCACATCACAGCGACATGCAGCATGAATTGTACAGGGCACAGTTTCTGGTCTATCTGGAACAATCGTGCCTAATACGCACCACAGTTCAGAATCCAGAGCTTAGACTGGCATTTTTGTCCTGAATTTCTGCCTGAATTTTGAAATTTCTCTCAAATGCTATCCCTAAGGGCAAAAGGAGCCCTTAAAAGAAATAAAAAGTTGTTATTTTCAGCCCTTATTCCTTCCTGTCTCCATTGTTAAGCACAATTATTGGCATAAAAGAGGTTTTTAATACCCATTTTTAGACTGCATTCTAGCCTGGGCAATAGAACAAGAATCCCATTCTCTCTCCCTCTTTCTCTTCCTCTTTCTTGCTTACATTCTTTTTTTTCTTCTTTCTTTCACTCTTTCTTTCTTTCTTCTTTTCTCTCTCTTTCTAAAAAAAAAAAAAAAAAAGTCAAAAAAGATAAAGAAAGTTCCATCCCTGCAGTTGGAACTTGAGTTTTGGCAAGTCTTGCCATGATAACCTGATGTTCTCTGGGGTCCTAGGTAAACTTGCAAAGCAGTCAGGGCACAAGGACTGCAATTCCTAGGCAATTTCTAGTGCTGGGGGCTGGACTTAGACCCAGTAGATTAGTTGGCATGTGACTTAGGGAGACAGTAGTCAGGGGGCTAAGGGAGTGTTTAAGCCATCCACCCTCACCCCACCCCAACTACAGGCAAAGCTGATAATAACAACAAAAATGACTCCTTTCTTCTTCCTGAAGATAAGAGAGCAAAGATTAAAGAATACTTTGTCTTTAATCTTGAATAGCAGCTTAGTCACAATAAGATAGGGCAACAGGCAGAGCCATGAGGTTCCCATTTCAGGTCCTAACTCCCAGACAACATTTCTAGACACCTGGTGGTCCAGAAGGGAATGTACTTTCTTAAATGAAAAAAAAAAAAAATCTAGTCTGGCAGAATTTATCATCTGCTGACTAATGAGTCACTGGGCCCTGAATACCCAGGTAGTATGTATGGGCCTTGGGTGAGACTTTCAGATGTGCTGGCTTTAGATGCGACCCAGCACTTTCTCAGCTGTGGTGCTGACAGTGAAAAACTTCTGCTTGAGAAAAGCAGAGAAAAAAGTAAAGGGAATCTTGAATCCTTAGGTATCAACCCAGCCATAGTGGGGTAGAGCATCAAGTGGGCATTTGGAGTCTCTGAGTCCAGGCCTAGGTTCTTGGACAGCATGTTGGACTTGCCCTGAGCCAGAGAGAAGCCCATTGCTTTTCAGAGTGTGTGCCAGGCCTGGCAGCTTTCCCCACAAGCTGACTGAAGAGTTATTGAGTTTTAAGTGCACATCAGTGGTAGACTGGAAAAACATCTCATTGTCCTGTAGTTCTGGTGACCACCAGAAAACACTCCTCTTGTGAGAGGGGAGACCCCCTCACCTCCTTCTGTTTCCCAATCTCCACCTCCTGCCTCTCCTATCCTCCAAATGGGAAGGAGGGTGAAGAAGAAAAAAATAAAATAAAATACCAAAGAGCTGGGAAAATAACTCCCTTTTCTGTTCCTGGCGTCTCTACTATCTGAAAACCTTGAAAGACTTGCAAATGAATCTTATCCCTACCAGTTGGAGCCTGGCACTGGGTCATGCTCCCACATCTGCACAGTCCAGGCTTCCTCCTGGAAACACTTCTGCCAACAAATAGCTTACTGCCTTTGTCTTGTCTCTGTAAGC
Organism: Cacajao melanocephalus; assembly: GCA_963573385.1. Lineage (NCBI taxonomy): Eukaryota > Metazoa > Chordata > Mammalia > Primates > Pitheciidae > Cacajao > Cacajao melanocephalus. Next base: position 19,071 of record CAUYLG010043816.1, read on the forward strand.
CCCTTCCCCTGCTGCATATGAATTAGCAAATCAATGAAGCCAAAAGATTGTAAGGTCAGACACCCAGCAAATGGACAATGACATAGTTTTGCCTCAGTTTCCCCTTTAGCATTGTAAGCCTATAAAAGGGGAGAGAAGCTGCTTCTCAGAGAACTTGGTGAATGAGACTGTTGCCCCCACAGCTCCTGGCCAAATGAAAAGCCACTTCCTTCCTCAGTTTGGTGTTCTAAAGGTTTGCGTCTTGCCTTTCCTGCTTCTGTAGACTGGAAAAACATCTCATTGTCCTGTGGTTCTGGTGGCCACCAGGAAACACTCTTCTTCCTGTAAAAAGCAGAGAGACAAGTGGGGAGGGAGGAGTTTTCCTCATAGTTTGAGGGCCAGCTTAGCCACAATAAACTAAATCATCAGGAAGATTTTAAAGGTTTTTGACTCCAACCCTTGGCTCCCAGACAGCATCTCTGGACCTTCCTGGGGCCTGGGGGACTTCACCATCATGAAAAGAAGAACACAAATCTGGCTGGTTACCCCACCTGCTTATTGTAGAGCCCTAGGGCTTTGAGGGAACATAGGCCATAACCAAGTAGTGTTTATAGTGGGTCTTAGGCAAGACCCAGTGCTGCACTGGCTTCAAGTCTGATCCAGCACTGTCCCAGTCATGGTGGCCACAGGAATGTTGATTTCATTTCACCCCTAGCTCCAGGTGGCTCAATACACACACAGATAATCTGTTTGGGAGAAAGTAAGGGAGAGAAACAAGAGTGTATTTCTGGTCATTCAGTTTCCAGTATCTTACTCTAGACTACCAAGGTGATACCTTTCTGAGTCTACAAGAACCACAACTTTATTGGGCTTTGGGCCTAAGTCCATTCAAATATCTGGAAAGCCTTCTCAAGTAAGGCAGATATGAGCAAACTCAGACTGTGAAGATGAAAGTAAATATTTAACTATTTAAAACCTAGAAATGAATGAACACCCACTGGCTTTAAGAACATACAGGAAAACATGACTTCACCAAATAAACTAAACAAGGCACCAGGAACCAATAGGGAAGAAACAGAAATATGTGACTTTTCAGACTTGGAAATCAAAATAGTTGTTTAGAGGAAACTCAAATAAATTCAATATAGCATAGAGAAACAATTAAGAATTGTATCAGATAAATTTAAAAAGAGATTGAAATAATTAAAAAGAATCAAGCAGAAATTCCAGAGCTGAAAAATGCAATTGACATACTGAAGAATGAATCAGACTATTTTATAAACAGAATGATCAAGCAAAATAAAGGATTAGTGAGCTTGAAGACAGGCTATTTGAAAATAAACAGTCAGGAAGACCAAAAAAAAAAAAAAAAAAAGAATAAAAGTAATGAAGGATGCTGAAAAAAATCTAGAAAATAGCCTCATAGAGGCACATCTAAGTTCTTGGCCTTCAACAAGAGATACAGAAAAAGATGGGGTAGAAAATGTATTCAAAGAAATAATATCTGAGAACATCCCAAATCTGGAGAAATATATCAATGTTTAGGTACAAGAGAGTTATAGAACAAAAAGAACACTAACACAAATCATATAATAATCAAACTTTCAAAGGTCAAAGATAAAGAAAAAATTCTAAATGTAACAAGAGGGAAAAAATAATAATAACATAAAATGGAGCTCCAGGACATCTGGCAGCAAAGTTAGTGGAAACCTAACAGGTCAGGAGAGAGTGGCATGACATATTTAAAGAAAAATTTTTTAAAAAAAATTACTTTGGGATAGTACATTTAGCAAAAATATTCTTCAAGCATAAAATAGAAATAAAATTTTTCCCAGATAAACTAAAGCTGAGAGATTTTATAAACACCAGACCTATCCTAATGCGAAAGAGAGTTCTTCAAACTGAATAAAAAAGATGATAATGTGCAACAGGAAATCATCTGAGGTTACAAAACTCACTGGTGATACTAAATACAAAAGCACAGAAAATCATAACACTGTAATTGTAGTGTATGAACTACTCTTAAACAGAAAATCTAAATGATGAAATAAACAAAGATAATTACAACAAGTTTTCAAGACAGTGCAATAAGACAAAATGAAAAACAACAAAATGTTAAAGAAGGAGGGATAAAGATAAATTGTAGTTTCTATTTGTTTTCTTTTTGTTTGTTTATGCAAATAGTGTTAAGTTGTTAACAGATTAAAATAATGCACTATAAAATTGTATTTGCAAGCTTCATGGTAACCTCAAATGGAAAACATATAACAGATACACAAAACATAGAAAGCAATAAATTAAATCATACCACTATAGAAAATCACCTTTACTAAAAGTGAGATAATAAGGAAGGAAAGAAGAAAGAGATTATAAAACAAGCAAACCAAAAATAACAAAAAGGCAGGAATAAGCCTTTATCAATAATAACATTGTATGTAAATGCATTAAATGTAAATTCACTAAACTCTCCAATCAAAAAACATATAAAGTGGCTGAATGGATAAACAAGCAAGGCCCAATTATCTGTTGACTACAAGAAACATACTATACCTCTAATGATAAACATAGACAGAAAATTAAGTGATGGAAAAAGATATTCATTGCCAGTGGAAACCAGGAAAGTGTAAGAGTATATGTATCTATATCAGACAAAATATATTTTAAGATGAAAATTGTAAGAAGAGAAAAAATGGTCACTATATAAGAAAAAGAAATTAATTCAGCAATACAAACAATAATAAATGCATCCAATGTTGGAGCACTCAAATATAATAACAAAATATTATTACAGCCAAACAGAGAGACAGGCCCCAATACAACAATAACTTGAGATTTCAACATCTCACTCTTCTCAGTGGACAGATCTTCTAGATAGAAAATCAACCAAGAAACTTTGGACTTAATCTGCACTATAGAAAAAAATTGACCTAATAGATGTTGACAGAAAATTTCATCCAATGACTACAGAATACACATTCTTTTTTTCAGCACTTAAACAATTCTCAAGGATATATTATATTTATGTGAAAAAGCTAGTCTTCAAATATTAAAAAATTTGAAATAATATCAAGCATCTTCTACAACTACAATAAAATAAATCAGAAATCAATAACAAGAGAAATTTTGGGAACTATAAAAACACATAAAAATTAAACAATATGCTTCTGAATGACCAGTGGGTCAATTAGGAAATTATAAATATTAAAAAATGTCTTGAAACCAATGATAAACATGACACAACATACTAAAATATGTGGGACACAGGGAAAGCAGTACAGAGAAATTTATAGCTATAAGTGCCTACAGCAAAAAAGAAGTAAAACTTCAAATAAATAACTTAATAATGCATCTTAATGTACTAGAAAAGCTAGAGCAAGTCAAACTCAAAATCAGTCCTAGCTAAAGAAATCAAGCAAGAGAAAAAAATGGAGGAAATCCTAATTCGAAGGGAAGAAGTCAATTATCTCTTTACAGATTATATGGTCTTATACTTAGGAAAACCTAAAGATTACACCTAAAATCTGTTAGAAACTGTAAACAAATCTGGCAAAGTGGCAAAATACAAAATCGGTGTACAGGAATCAATAATATTTCTTTATGTCTACTATGAACACTCTGAAAAAAATCAAGAAAATAATTTTATTAATAATAGCTACAATTAAAATAAAATACCTAGCAATGGCTTTAAACAAAAAAGTGAAAGATCTCTAAAATGAAATCTATGAAACACTGATGAAAGAAATTAAAGAGGACACAAAACATTTAAAAATATTCATAGATTAGAAGAATTAATATTTTTTAAATGCTCATACTACCCAAAACAATCTATAGATTGAACAGATGTTTTTGCCTGTCCTTCACTGATGGTTAGTTTAAAGATCAGACAATATACCAGTATTTTCAGTGAAAACTCCTCTGCTAACTGCTTAAACTGAGATTTTTTTTTCTTTTCTTCTCGTCATATAGTCTTTGCACTTATTGTTAGTTATGACATTTTGCTACTGAGTACTTTAAAGACATGCCTTGTTCTATCAGAAAATTGCATAAATAGAACAGGTATCATAGGTGCTCAATATATGTTTGTTGAAATCAGTTAAACTTATTACAAATAATGATTTACATATCAGGTAGAAGAACTAAACCTTGATAATTATTGTTTTTGCTAATAGACTCAACAGACTATGAATGCCAAAGATAAGCGTCAATTCATTCACTTTTGTAAGTTGCATGACCACAAGCCCTACCTAGACACTATTCAGAATAGGTCCCCAGAGAACAATAATGAATCTGGCAATGGTAAGAAGACAATCTAGGGAATAAAAATAAAACAATGACAACACAAAATCAATAGCAGTAAAATAAATGGGTAAATCATCTACCAAGAGTGGAGGAGCAAGAAGTTGGCATAATTTGAAGGGATGGTTTGAAATAATGCTGTGGGAAAAAAAGTAAAATAATTCCAGCATTATAAATTAAAAAGCATTTCTATGAACATTTTAGAAGACCAGGTCTTCTAAAAGTCAGTGCCTTGAAAGAAGAAGGTGGTGAAAGTCTTAAATGTTAAAATAGCCTAAAGAATCATAATAATCAACAAAATGAACTAAAACAAAATACGATAAGTGAGACCTAAATAAACTAAAGAGCTTCTGTACAACAAAATAAACTATCAACAGAGTCTACCAACACAACACCTACAGAATAGAATAAAATATTTGCAAAGTATTCATTTAACAAAGATCTAATATTAAGAATCTACAAGAAACTTAACCAATTCAACAAGCAAAAACAACCCTTTAAAAATAAGCAGAATACATGAACAGACACTTCTCAAAAGACATACAAGAGGTCCACAAATGCCTTGATTTTTATGATCATTAACAAACTCCTTGATGATGTTTAGTAATGTTAAAAATCACTAATCATCAGAAAAATTCACATCAAAGCTATAATCTGATACCATCTTCACACCAGTAAGAATTGCTACTATTAATTTTTAACTTTTTTATTTCAATAGTTTTTGGTGTACAAGTGGTTTTTATTACATGAAGGAATTGTCCAGTGGTGATGTCTGAAATTTTAGTGCACCCATCACTGGAGTAGTGTACATTGTACCCAATGTGTAGTTTTTTTTATACCCCACTGCCTCCCACCTTCACTTCTTCTGAGTCTCTTATATTTATTATACCACTCTGTAAGCCTTTTTGTACCTAGAGCTCACTTAGCTCCTACTTGTGAGAACATGTAACATTTTGTTTCACATTTTTAGTTACTTCACTTAGAATGATGGTTTCTAGCTCCATCCAGTTTGCTAGAAAAGACATCATTTTGTTCTTTTTTATGGCTGAGTAGTATTCCATGGTGTATGCATACCATATATTTTTTATTAACTCATCCATTGATAGGCACTTAGGTTGCATCTATATATTTACAATTGTAAATTGTACTGTGATAAACATACATATGCAAGGGTCTTTTTGCTATGATTACTTATTTTCCTTTAGGTAGATATCCACTAGTGGACTAGTGGGACTGCTAGATTGAATGGTAGGTCTACTTTTAGTTCTTTGAGAAATCCCTGTGTTGTTTTGCATAAAGGTTATACTTATTTACATTTTCACCAGCAGTGTATCAGTGTTCCCTTTTCACTACATTCATGCCAACATCTATTGTTTTTGAATTTTTAATTATGGTCTTTTAATTCTCACTGGCTTAAGGGGATATCTCACTGTGACTTTAATTTGCGTTTCCCTGATGATTAGTGACGTTGGCCATTTGTATATCTTCTTTGGAGAAATGTGTATTTGTGTTATTTGCCCACTCTTTGATAGAATTGTGTGTTTTATTCTTGCTTATTTGTTTGGGTTACTTGTAGATGCCTGATATTAGTTATTTGCCAGATGCATAGCTAGGCCAATGTCCAAAAGTGTTTTTCCTAGTTTCTCTTCTAAAATTTATATTGTTTTGTGCCTTAGATTTAAGTCTTTAATTCATCTTGAGTTGATTTTTGTAGATGTAAGAGATTGGAATCAAGTTTCATTCTTCTACATGTGGCTATCCAGTTTTCCCAGCACTGTTTATGGAATAGCATATCCTTTATCTGATATTTTTGTATGTTTTGTCAAAGATCAGTTGGTTGTAAGTATTTGGCTTTATTTCTGAGTTATGTCTTCTATTACATTGGTCTATATATCTGCATTCTTACCAGTACCATACTGCTTTGGATACTCTAGCCTTGTTGTATAATTTGAAGTTGGGTAATGTAATGCTTTTAGATTTGTTCTTTTTGCTTAGGATTGCTTTGGCTATTCAGGATTTTTTGTTTGTTTGTTTCATATCATGTTAGTCCTTTTTCAAACACCTATAAAGAAATGCCTGAAACTAAAGAAAGAGTTTTAATTGTCTTACAGTTCTGCAGGCTGTACAGGCTTCTGCTTTGGGGGAGGCCTCAGAAAACTACAATAATAGCAGAAGGTAAAGGGGAACCCTGCACATCTTCACATGGCCACCAGGAGAGACAGCAAAGGGAGAAGTGCTGCATACTTTCAAACAATCTTTTGTGAGAACTCACTCACTATCACAAAAACAGCAAGGGGAAAATCTGACTATAATCCAATCACCTCCCACCAGGTCCCTTCCCCAACATTGGAAATTATAAGGTAACATGAGACTTGGGTGGGGCCACTAAGCCAAACCATGTTATAGAATTTTAGAATTGTTTTTTGAATTCCATAAAAAGTGATATTGGTATTTTGATAGAAATTGCATTGAATCTACTGATTGCTTTGGGCAGTCTGCTCATTTTGACAATTTTGATTCTTCCAGTTAATGAGCATGGGATGTATTTCTATTTGCTTATGTCATCTATGATTTATTTCTATAGTATTTTGTAGTTACATATAGATTCACCTCCTTAGTTAAGTATATTTCTAGTTATCTTATTTTTCTTACAGTTATGGTAAAAGGAATTGAGTTCTTGATTTGATTTGCAGCTTGGACGTTGTTGGTGTATAGTGTGTTTTGTATACATTGATTTTGTAACCTAAGACTTTACTGAATGTATTTATCAATTCTAGTCATCTTTTGGTGGAGTCTTTAGGGTTTTCTAGGTATATAATCATACCATCAGCAAAAAGAGGTAGTTTAAATTCCTTTTTTCTAGTATGGATGCTCTTCATTTCTTTCTCTTGCCTGAATGCTTTGGCTAGAACTTCTAGTACTTTGTTGAATACAAGTAGTAAAAGTGCACATTATAGTCTTTTTTCCAGATCTTAGCACTAACGCTTTCAACTTTTCCCCATTTGGTAAGATGTTGACTGTGTGTTTGTAATAACAGCTTTAATATTTTGAGCAATGTCCTTCATATGCCTAGTTTATTGAAGGTTTTTATTATAAAGGGATACTGGATTTTATTGAATATTTTCCTGCATCTATTGAGATAATCATACGGCTTTAGTTTATAATTCTGCTAATGTGATGATGACACTTATTGACTTGCACATGTTGAGCCATCTCTGTTTCCTTGGGATAAAACCCACTCAATCATGGTGAATCATCTTTTTGATGCACTGTTGGATTTGGTTTGCCAGTATTTGGTTGGCTTTTTTTTTTTCTTTTTCTTAGCATCTATATTCATTGGAGATATTGGTCTGTAGTTCTTTTGTTTGTTCGTTATGTTTTTTCTTGTTTTGGTATTAGAGAAATACTGGATTCTTAGAATAAATTAGAGACCATTCCCTCTTTCTCTATCTTTTGGAATATGTTCATCAGGATTGGTATCAATTCTTCTTTAAATGTCTGATAGAATACTAGCTGTGCATCTTTCTGGCCATGGGCTTTATTTTGTTGGCATTTTTTATTACTGAATGAATTTTACTGCTTTTTATTGTTCTGTCCAAGATTGCTGTTTAATGCTGATTTAAGCTTCAGGAGTTGTGTGTTTCCAGAAATTCATTCATTTTCTCTAAATTTTTAGTTTGTGGGCATAGAAGTGTTAATAGTAATCTCAAATAATTTTTTGTATTTTAGTGGTATCAGTCGTCACATCTCCATTTAATCTCTAATTGAACTAATTTGAATCTTATCCCTTCTTTTCTTGGTTAATTTAGCTAATGATCTATTGATTTTATGTTTTCAAAAAACCAACTTTTTGTTTTAATTTTGTATTTTTTTGTTTCAATTTTATTTAGTTCTGTTGTGATTTCTGTTATTTCTTCCTCTGCTAGCACAGGGTTTAGTTTGGTTTTGTTTTTCTAGTTCTTGAGACGTGATGTTAGGCTGTCAATATGAGATATTTTACGCTTTTTGATGTAGGCATTTAGTGTTATAAATTTTCATCTTAGAACTGATTTTTCTGTGTCCCAGAGGTTTTTTTTTTTTTCTATTGCATTTTACGTTTTGGGGTACATGTGAAGAACATGCAGTATTGTTGAATAGGTATATACATGGCAGTGTGGTTTGCTGCCTTCCTCCCCATCACCTATATCTGGCATTTCTCCCCATGCCTTCAGGTTATTGTCCCAGAGATTTTTATAACTTGCATCACTATTATTCACTTTGAAAATTTTTTGAATTTTCATCTTGATTTTATGATTAACTCAAAAATTATTTAGGAGAAGATTGTTTAATTTCCATGTATTTGTGTCATTTTGAAGAATCCTTTTGAAATTGATTTTTAGTTTAATTTTACTTTGGTCTAAGAATATACATGATATAATTTTGATTTTTAAAAATATATTGAAACTGATTTTGTCACCTATTATATGGTCTATTTTGAAGAATGTTCCATGAGCTGATGAGAAGAACTTATATTCTGCAGTTCTCCAGTAAAATGTTCTGTAAATGCCTTTTAGGCACATATTTTCCAGAGTGCAGTTGGTCTAGTATTTCTTTATTGACTTTCTGCCTCAATGACCTGTCTAGTGCTGTAAGTGGAGTGTTGAATTTCCCCCCTCCCCATTATTATTTTGCTTTACCTTTCTTTTCTTATGTCTGGTAGTAATTGTTTTATGATTTGGGGAGCTTCAGAATTGGGTCCATCTGTATTTAAAATTATAATACCTTATTGTCATATTGATCCTCTTAACATTGTTTGATGACTTTCTTTGTCTTTTTTTTTTTAACTATAGCTACTCCTACTCATTTTTTGTTTCTATTTGCATGGAATCTCCTTTTTCATCTCTTTACCTTGAGTCTACAAGCATATGTACATGTTAAGTGAGTAAATTGGAGGCAGAAGATATTTGGATTATAATTTATTTTTATCAATTCTGCCAATCTGTATCTTTTAAATGCAGCATTTTGACCATTTACATTCAATAAAATATTGAGATATGAGATGCTGGTCCAGTCACCATGTTGATTGTTACCTATAAATTGTGTTATTCTTTATTGTGTTATAGTTTTATGGATTCTGTTTTATGCTTTCAAGAGATTTTATTCTGGTTCACACTACTCTTTTGTTTTAAGCTTTAGAACTTTCAATATTTCTTGTAGTGCTGGTCTGTTAGTGACAAATTCCCTCAGCATTTGTTTGTCTGAGAAATAGTTTATTTCACCTTTGTTATGATTTGATGGTGTCCCCACCCAAATCTCATCTTGAATTGTAACTCCCACAATTCCCACATGTTGTGGGAGGAACCCAGTAAAAGGTAATTTAATCATGGGGGAAGGTCTCTCCTGTGCTGTTCTTGTGATAGTAAACAAGTCTCATGAGATCTGATGGTTTTAAAAATGGGAATTTCCTTGCAGAAGTTCTCTTTCTTTGCCTATCACCATCCATGTAAGATGTGACTTGCTCATTCTTGCCTTCTGCCATGATTGTGAGGCATCCCCAGCAATGTGGAACTGTAAGTCCATTAAACTTCTTTCTCTTTTCAGTCTTTGGTATGTCTTCATCAGCAGTTTTAAAATGGACCAATACACAAATTGGTACCAGTAGAGTAGGACACTGCTAAAAAGATGCCCCCAAAATGTGGATGCAACTTTGGAACTGGGTAACAGGCAGAGGTTGGAACAGTTTAGAGGGCTCAGAAGAAGACAAGAAAATATGGGAAAGTTTAGAACTTCCTAGAGACTTGTTGAATGGCTTTGACCAAAATTCTGACAATTATATGGACAATGAAATCTAGGCTGAGATGGTCTCAGATGGAGATGAGAAACTTATTGGGAATTGAAACAAAGGTGACCCTTATTATGTTTTAGCAAAGAGACTGGCAGCATTTTGCCCCTGCCCCAGAGATTTGTAAAACTTTCAACTTGAGAGAGATGATTTAGAGTTATTTGGGAGAAAAGATTTTTAAGCAGCAAAGCATTCAATAGGTGACTTGAGTGCTGTTGAAGGCATTCAGTTTTATAAGAAAAGGAGAGCATAAAAATTCAAAAAAAATGCAGTCTGACAATGCAAATTAAAGTAAATCCCATTTTCAGAGGAGAAATTCAAGGTAGCTGTAGAAATTTACATAAGTAACCAGGAGCTATATGTTAATCTGCAAGACAATGGGGAAAATGTCTCCAGGGCATGTCAAAGGTCTTCAAGACAGCCCTTCCCATTATAGAACCAGAGGCCTAGGAGGAAAAAATAGTTCTGTGGGCCAGGCCCAGCATCCCCATGCTGTGTGCTGCCTAAGGACTTGGTGCCCTCCATCCCAGCCATTCCAGCTGTGGCTGAAAGGGGCAAGTATAGAGCTAGATCATGACTTTGAAGAGTGAAAGCCCTAAGCCTTGGCAACTTCCACATGGTGTTGAGTCTGTAAGTACACACAAGTCAAGAATTGGGATTTGGGAACCTCCACCTAGTTTTTGGAGGATGTGTGGAAACACCTGGATACCCAGGCAGAAGTTTTCTGCAGGGGTGGAGTCCACATGGAGAACCTCTACTAGGGCACTTCAGAAGGAAAATGTGGGATGGGAGTCTATTGGAACATCATCAAATGGAACTGTGAGGATAGGGCTACTGTCTTTGAGACCCCAGAAGGTATATCCACTGACAGCTTGCACCATGCTCCTAGAAAAACCACAGACATTCCTCACCAGCCTATGAAAGCAGCAGTGAGGGAGGTTGTACCCTGAAAAGCCACAGGGCTGGAGCTGCCCAAAACTATGGGAACCCACCTTTTGCATCAGTACGACCTGGATAAGAGACATGGAGTCAAAGGAGATTATTTTAGAATTTTAAGACTTGACTGCCCCTCTGGATTTTGGACTTTCATGGGGCCAGTAGCCCCTTTGTTTTGGAGAATTTTTCCCATTGGAAATGGCTGTATTTACTCAATACCTGTATGCCCATTGAAACTAGGAAGTACCTAGCTTGCTTTTGATTTTACAGGCTCATAGGCAGAAGGTACTTCCCTTGCCTCAGATGAGATTTTGGACTGTGGACTTTTGAGTTATTACTAAAATTCATTAAGACTTTAAGGGATTGTTGGGAAAAGCATGATTGGTTTTACAATGTGAAGACATGAGATTTTGAGGGCCCAGGGACAGGATGATATGGTTTGGGTACTGTCCCCACCAAAATCTCATTTTGAATTGTAACTCCCACAATTTCCATGTGTCATGGGAGGAACCCAGTGGAAGGTAATTGAATTATGGGAGTGAGTCTTTCCCATGCTGTTATCATTATAACGAATAAGTCTCATGAGCTCTGTGGCTTTATACACAAAAGTTTCCCCCTACTCAAGCTCTCTCTTTTTGCCCATTGCCATCCATGTAAGACATGACTTGCTCATCCTGCCTACCACCATGATTGTGAGGCCTCCCCAGTCATGTGGTACTGTCAGTCTATTAACCCTCTTTCTCTTCCCAGTCTTGGGTATGTCTTTATCAGCAGCATGAAAATGGACTAATATAATTTTCATTTATGAAACTTAGTTTTGCTGGATACAAAATTCATGGCAGACAGGTTTTTTTCTTCTTTTTTTGTATAAAGTAGCTAAAATTATGACCCCAATCTCTTTTGGCTTGTAAGATTCCTGCTGAGATGTCTGTTGCTAGTCTGTAGTTTTTCTTTATAGGTTACTTAATACATTTGTCTCATTGCTCTTACAGTTTTATCATTCACTTTGACTTTAGATAGCCTGATGGCTATATGCCTTGGTAATGTCTTCTTTGCAATAAATCTCCCAAGAATTATTGAGCTTCTTGTATTTGTATGTTTAAATCACTAACAAGGCTAGGGAAGTTTTCAATTATTCTCTCAAATAAATTTTACAAACTTTTTGCTTTTCCTTCTACCTCAGTAACTTCAGTTATTCTTATATTTGGCCATTTCATCCATTTTCATATTTCTTGGAAAATTTATTTCTTTTAGGTTTTTGTTTTGTTATTATTGTCTGACTGGGAAAATTCAAAAGCCTAGTCTTTGAGCCCTGAAATTCTTTCTTCTATTTGGTCTAGTGTTAGAAATTTTCACTGCATTTTATAATTTTCTAAATATGTCTTTTAACTCCATTAGTTATGATTGGTTTTCCTGTAAAATATCTATCTCCTTAGAAAAATTTTCACTCATATTCTGAATTATTTTTCTTTATTTATGTTCATTTTCACATCTTTTGTGTCTTTCTGGGTAGCTTAATAATCAACCTTTTGAATTATTTATCTGGTATTTCAAATATTTTATCTTTGTTTGATCAATTGCTGAAGAGCTAGTGTGACCTTTGGCAGCTGTTACAAAACTTTGTTTTGTCATATTGCCAAAATTATTTTTCTGTTTCTATCTCATTTGGGCAGACTATTTCTTTTAAATATTTTTAGTTCATCTTGATTTGACTGTGATATTTTTATTATTTCCTCTTGAGATGCAACTTTAACGTTTATAGTTTATTGCAACCTTATTTGGTGCTATGTGCTTTCAGGGGTAAATACTGCATAAGTTCCTTGGTTATGCAGTTTTTGCATGGTGACATTCTCAGATGCTGTGTGCGCTTATTTATCTATTTTTTCCTCAGTGACCTGAAGTCTGAACTGTTCAACTTAGTAAATAAAACATTTGGGAAAAATAAATAAATAAGTGCACACCAATGGTGTATAAGATAAGCTTCAAGAAATTTCTGTCATTCCAACCACACAGGAAAGAGTAAGCTTGCACAAAAATCAGTTCAGACTTCAGGCCAGTGAGTTGTTGTCCACAAGTATAAAGCAGTTTTGGCTAAAGCAAGTTTGTAAAGGCAATACACAATGGTGGATAGAGGTCCAAGCCTTAACAGAAGTGGCTGTGAGAGCTCTCACTGAAATGCCCTGAGGTCTTATCAGAGGGAAGGGTCATGCCAGCAGGAAAAAAATTTACCTTCCAGTCAGATTTCCAACCCATCTTTCCAGCAACCCAGATCAGACAGGCCCCTGTTTTCATTTGCAGAAATGCAGATGTTTCATGTAGAAAGGGACAGTGAATATACTCTTCATTCAAGCCTGAACCTGAAGGATACTTCTCTTGTGGGGATGCAGTCACCCTGAAGTGTTTTTAAAAGGCTGTCCAGAGGTGCACCAATGTCTATCCCTCAGGAAACAAGCCCTAGTGTTGTCTGCAGTGGTGAATGAGGGGAAAATAAGCCCCTTATACCATGTACTTCATGAACACCAGGACTGCCTGACTGTTGGGGTGGAGCTAGAATTTTCCCACTGAACCCAGCACTGCACTTGTGCCTCTGCTGAAAGAAACTTCCACATACGGAACGTTCTGGGACTCAAGTCCTGCCATATGGATAATTTTGTCCCGTGGACTACTTACTTGATGTGGTGCACACCCCTTCCCTCAGGTTTAATAGTTCCTGAGGGTCAGACTACAATGAATGCTACTGGCTCTCTGTGTCTAGGCACCAAGTGAGGTTGCTACACTTCAAACTGGTGCTGTGGAATGTCTGCAAGGGTCCAATGATGTTAACTGTCCTCATGACTCCCAGCAGTGGCTACAAGTACCAGTTCTGATGGAGGTGACAGGGGAGTGACATAGACTGTGAGATTTCTTGGTTATAAATAGCCTTAGTGGATTGGCTTTCTCAAATGCCAGATGTTGTAATAATGAACTTGTCACAAAAACTCAGGACCTCATGGTTATCCAGGGTGATGCAGGCAATTCAGATAACTAAGTTTGCACACATGTTTTCTCTTCCCTGCATCCTGTTATTGTGCCTGTAGATGTTGTAATGGACTATGTCAGTTGGCAACCTGACAAAAAGTAATACTTGAAAAAGAGCACAAGCTGCACTGATAGTCATATAATTCTGGCTTGCCTTATGTTATCGGGGAGGCATTCTGGTTACTCAGGCAATAGACGGGGCCATAAATTTCAAAAAAGTTTCTGTGTTTTGGGATAAGCTATCAGGGTGGGTAGAGGGGCATAGCTAGGTAGGGTCTGGGTTAGGTAAGCCCATGCTCTGGCTCTCCATGTGTGGGCAAAACAGAAGCCCCAGTGAGAACCAGAGTGTGAGTATCCTGCTGCAGGGATAGTGTTCCAGGGAGGAGCATAGTGCACCCTCTAAACGAAAAGTATCTGAGACAGATTTCAGTCAATTTATAAATTTATTCTGCCAAGGTTAGGAACATACCCATGACATAGCCTCAGGAGGTCCTGAGAAGATATGACCAAGGTTGTTGGGCTACAGCTTAGTTTTAGATGTTTTAGAGAGACATAAGAAATCAATCAACACATGTATAATGTACATTGGTTTGGTCCAGAAGGTAGGACAACTCCAAGTGGGGGCTTCCTGGTCATAGGTGCATTCAAAGATTTTCTGATTTGCAATTGGTTGAAATAGTGTATTCAAAGGCCTGGAATGAATAGAAGAATGCCTGGATTAAGATAAGAGGTTGTGGAGATTAGGAATTTTATTTTACAGGCAAAGCCTCCAGGTAGCAGGGTTCAGAGCAAATAGACTGTCTGAAGGTCTTTGTTCTAATTTTAAAGCTAGCTGGTTGTTCCTAAATTCCAAAGGGAGAAGGGCATAATGAAGGATGTCCTACCACTCATTCGCATCATGCCCTGAACATGTTTCAGATTAACTTTGGAATGCTCTTGGTTGAGAGGAGGGGTTCATAAGAGAGAATGAGAGTTGTTTGAGGGGGCCTAGAATTATACTTTTAGTGTACACTCTGCTTCACAGAAGCATCTGCATGAGGAGTGGAGAGTAGCAGGTTCCAGAAAGCCCCACCCAGCTTCCATGCACTTGGCAATGCAGGACTCACACCCACAGTGTTTGACTGGCAGCAGGTAACTACGTTCTAGAAAATCTGTTGCTCAGAACTATAAACTGCTCCAGCCTTCCCAGTGGGGAACGTATCTCTGGCTTTCTGACCACACCCCTCCCAATCTGTGCATGAAGCAGGGTCACCCAGTTTCTGCACCTGTTACTGCAGAACACTTCTCCCTCACCTCTCAGTTCTTACCATGGGGGTTTATCCCCAGTAAATATTATGTTACTAATCTCATGGGAGCTTCTGTCAACCTGTAACTGCCATTTTAGTTGGCTGGCAGATTTCTACAATGTCCCCTCTGAGTTAGAATCAGAAATGACTTCCCTCTGTCTCTGCTGGAGTCTGGGGATGTACACAAAGCCTGTCCTGATGCCGCTTCTTCTCATATACTCCCCATCACTCACTAAATCAGTTTCAGTGCTGAGTGAGATTTAAGGCCTTCACCTGTAGCCAGGATTGCCAGGTTACCTGGTGGGAGTATGTATCCTGGAGGCAGTTTATCCCCCTTTCACTCTATGAGGACTGACAGTTTTCCACCTGTCTCACAGTGTAGGCTGCAGCCCAGTGCTTTTTTTCAGAGGGTCTGTGGTTTCTTTCAGTTTTCCTGTTAAGTTCCTGTGTTGGTTTTGAAAACAAAGTTAACCATGTGAATCTCTACACAGCATTTTTTTTCCAAGACAAAGAAGCACGCTAATAATGCCTCCAATCCTCCATCTTTGAAAAAATAATGGCTACTACTAAAAAGTCAAAAGCAGCAAATACTGGCAAGGCTGCATAGAAAGGAAACACTTTATATATTGTGGACTACTTGGTGGAAATATTTCCCATTGCTGTGGAAAGCAGTGTGGAGATTTAGCAAAAGAATTAAAACAGAGCTACCATTCAACCCAGCAATCCCATTTGTGAGTATGTACCTAGAGGAAAATAAATTATTCTATGAAAAGGCATATGCACTTGTATGTTCATTGCTGTGCTAGTCACAATAGCAAAAACATGTAATCAACCCAAGTATCATCAACTCTAGATTGGATAAAGAAAATGTGGTACATATACACCCTGGAATACTACACAGCCATGAAAATGAGTGAAATCATGTCTTTCGCAGCAACATGGCTTCAGTGAGAGGCCATAATTCAAAACAAATTAATATAGGGACAGAAAACCAAATACCACATGCTTTCGCTTATACGTGGGAACCAAGCACTGAATACACATAAACATAAGTAGGAGAACAACAGACATTGTGGACTCCTAGTTGGGGGAGGGAGGAAGAGGAGCACTGTGCTCACTACCTGGGTGGTGGGATCCATACACCAAACCTCAGCATCACACAATATCCTCAAGTGAGAAACTTGTACACATACCTCCTGTATCTAAAATAAATTTGAAATTTAAAAGATTGCAGAGACATAGAATCAATACAAGTGTCCATTAATGGTGAGTTGGGAAAAAAATATGGTACATATACACTATGGCATAGTATGCAGCCATAAGGAAGAATAAAGCCACGTCTTTTTGCAGCAATATGGATGCAAGTGAATTATTCTAAGCAAATTAATGCAGAAACAGAAAACAAAACACCATATGTTCTCATTTTAAGTGAAAGTTAAAGATTGGGTACTTGTGGACATGAAGATGGCAACAATAAACCCTGTGACTAATAGAAGTGGGAGATAGCAAGGGAGGCAGGAGTTGAAAAACTAGCTGTTGGCTACTGTTATCAGTACTTGGTTGGCAGAATCAATTGTACCCCAAACTTCAGTGAAATGCAATATACACATGTAACTAACCTGTACATGTAGCCCCAAATATAAAATAAAAGGTGAAATTATATTTAAAAAATTAATTTGATGTGCAATCCATGATTGAATCCTAGATCCAAACAAAGTTATACATAAAAGACATTGAGGGAACAATTAGGGTTTTTTTAATATAAGCTGAATATTGAATAATATAGTAAATTGTTAATTTTGTTAGGATCAATTACTATACTTTGGTTGCATGGGAGAATGATGTCATTCTTAGGAATTGAATGTTGATGTATTCAGCGCTAAAGTATGATTATATCTTTAACTTACTTTCAAAATAGTCTGAAAATGACAACAAATCAAAACAATAACAGGCTGGGCAGGTGGCTCTCACCAGTAATCCCAGCACTTTGGGAGGCTGAGAAGGCAGATCACATGAGGTCAGGAGTTTGAGCCTGGACAACATGATGAAACCTCATCTGTAGTAAAAATACAAAAATTAGCTGGGCATGGTGGCATGCCTGTAATCCCACCTACTCAGGAGACTGAGGCAGGAGAATCCTTTGATCCCGGGAGGCGAAGGCTGCAGTGAGCCAAGATCAAATCACTATACTCCAGCCTGGGTGACAGAGTGAGACTCTGTCTCAAAAAAAATATATATGTAGCAACAAAAGTAAACAATTCCTCTCTCTCTCTGCCTCCACACATCACACTTACATACACACATATGCATTTATACATTTATGCATGAAGCAAATCTAACAATATTTTACTAATTGTTTAATCTGTATCACTGATATTCAGATGGTTATTATATTATTTTCAACCTTTCTATATGTTTGAATATTTTTATAATAAAAAGTTGAAAAAAAACTAACCTTAAACATCAAACCAGTAGTGGAATGGACAAATAGTATTAATGTGGCAACTGTTATGGCAGTTGAACACTTAACAATGGGTTGAAAGAAAGCTTATTATTTCATACAACAAATATCACTACTGTGTAATAGAAATTTTGCCACATATTAACAGTGAACTGGGTAGATTGGTTCCTGTCCTTTTTATAACAGTATTATTGAGATATAATTCATATGCAAAGAACTGCACATATTTATTGTGTCCAATTTCATGATTTCCCTTGGGCTCTTTTATTTGATGTGGTAGGAACACTTATCAAAATGTCTCCCTTCTTAGTAAATTTTGAAGTTCAAAATACCATATTGTTAACTATAGGCATGACTACCCATTGAGCAACAATGCCTCATTCGCCACACCCCCTAGTACCTGGCAAACACTGTTGTATTCTCTGTTGCTATGAGTTTGACTGTGTTAGATGCATCATATAAGTGGAATTATGTAGTATTTGTCCTGTTATTGGCTTATGTCACTTAGCATAATGTCTTTCAGGTTTATGCATGTTTTTGCAAGTGCTAGGAATTTCTTCTTTTTAAAAAACAAATAGTATTCCATTGTATGTATATATCATATTTTCTTTATTCATACATTGGTCAATGGACATTTGGGTTGTTTCCATATCTTGGCTATTGTGAATGGTGCTGCAATAAACATTGGAGTGCAGATATCTCTTCAACATCCTAATTCCAATAATTTTGTATGTATACCCAGAAGTGAAATTGCTAATCAGGTAACAGTTCTATTTTTAATTTTTTGTGGCATTTCCACACAGTTTTCCATAATGGCTGCACCAATTAACATTTCCATCGTCAGTGTACAAAAATTCCAATTTCTCTGCCATCTTTTTTTTTAGTAGTCATCCTAACAAGTAGGAGGTTATATCTCATTGAAGTTTTGAATTGCATTTTTCTGAAAATTAAAGCATCTTTTCATATACCTGTTACCCTTTGTATATCTTCTTTGGAGAAATATCTAAGCCCTTTGCTCATTTTTAATAGGATTGTTATTACTATTTTCTATTAAGTTGTAGGACATCTTCACATATTTTGGAAATAAATCCTTTTTCAAATATATGTATTACAAATATTTTCTTTGTTTCTGTAGGTTGTATTTTCATTCTGTTATTTCCTTTGCTGTCCAGAAGCTTTTTAGTTTGACAAATTTTCACTTATTTCTTTTTTAACTTTAATCTTCAGGGGTACATGTGGAGGAAGTGCAGGTTTGCTACATAGGTAAAGGTGTGTCATGGGGGTTTGTTGTAGATATTATTTCATCACCCAGTGTTAAGTCTAGTATCCATTAGTTATTTTTTATTATCTTTTGCCTCCACCCACACTCTACCCTCCCATAGGCCCCAGTGTGTGTTGTTACCCTCTATGTGTCCATGTGTTCTCATCATTTAGCTCCCACTTATAAGTGAGAACATGTGGTATTTGGATTTCTGTTCCTGCATTAGTTTGCTAAAGATATGGCCTCCAGCTCCACCCATGTCCCTGCATAAAAAACATGATCTCATTATTTTATGGACACATAGTATTCCATGGTGTGTATGTACCATATTTTCTTTATCCAATATGTCATGTATGGGCATTTAGGTTGATTTCATGTCTTTGCTATTGTGAATCATACTGCAATAAACATACACATGCATGTGTCTTCATAATAGAATAATTTATAAATTTTTATATTTCATATCTTTATTTTTGTTTTTGTTAACTCTGCTTTTGGTGTCATAGCCAATAAATCATTGTCAATATCAATGCCAAGTCTTTCTTCTATGTTTCCTTCTGGAGTTTTGAAGGTTTGGGTCCTAAGTTTTAGACCTTTATCATTTTGAGTTGAGTCTTGCTTATGGTGTAAGGTAGGGGTCCAGTTTTATTATTTTTCACATACATACCAAATTTTCCCAACAACATTTGTTAAAGAGATAATTGTTTCCCCATTGTGCTTCTTGGCACTTTTTTCCTTTAACATCTATTTCAGATTCAGTGAGTACATGTGCAGGTTTGTTACATGGGTAACCTGCATGTCAATGGGGTTTGGTGTATAGATTATTTTATCACTCTGATAGTGAGCACAGTACTTGACAGATAGTTTTTGGTCTTTACTCTCCTCCCACCTTCCACCCTAAAGTAGGTACCAGTGTTTATTGTTAGCTTTTAGGTGTCCATGTGTGCTCAATGTTTAGTGCATCCTTATGAGTGAGAACATGTGGTATCTAGTTCTATGTTGCTGCAGTAATTTCTTTAGGATAATGTCCTCCAGCTTCATCCATGTTGTTGAAAAGAACATGATTTCATGTTTCACGGCTTGTGTAGTATTCCATGGTATATATGTACCACATTTTCTCTGTCTAGTCTGCTATTGATGAGCATCTATGCTATGTTGATACCTTGTCTTTGCTATCATGAATAGTGCTGTGATAAACATATGAATGCATGTATCATTATGGTAAAATAAGTTATATCGTTTTGTGTGTATATTTAGTAATGGCATTGCTGGGTCAAGTGGTAGTTTTGTGTTAAGTTCTTTTAGAAATCTCCAAAACTGCTTTCACAGTGGGTGAACTAACTTAACATTCTAACAAGCAATGTATGAGTATTCCCTTTTCTCTGCAATCTCATCAGCATACGTTATTTTTTGACGTTTTAATAATAGTAATTCTTTTTTTTTTCAGATGGTTTCATTCTTGTCACCCTGGCTGGAGTGCAGTGGCACCATCTCAGCTCACTACAACCTTCACCTCCTGGGTTCAAGCAATTCTTCTGCCTCAGCCTCTCGAGTACCTGGGATAACAGTCACCTGCCACCAAGCCTGGTCAATTTTTTTTTATTTTTAGTAGAGACAGGGTTTCACCATGTTTGCCAGGCTGGTCTTGAATTCCTGACTTCAGGTGATCTGCCTGCCTTGGCCTCCCAAAGTGCTGGGAGGGATTACAGGCATAAGCCACCGCACCCAGCCAATAATAGTCACTCTGACTGATGTGAGATTGTATACCATTGTGGTTTTAACTTGCATTTCTCTAATGATTAGTAATGCTGAACAAATTTTCATGTGTTTGTTGGCTACTTGTATTTCTTCTTTTCAGAAGTGTCTGTTCATATCCCTCACTCATTTTTTTCATGAGGCTGGTTTTTTTTTTCTTTTTTTTGCTTGTTAATTTAAGGTCTCTAGGATATTGGAACATTTTCAGATGCATAGTTTGCAAAAGTGTTCTCCAATTCTGTAGGTTGCCTGTTTACTCAGTGGATAGTTTCTTCTTTTGCTTTGGAGAAGCTCTTTGCTTTAATTAAGTCCCACTTGTCAGGTTTCCTTTTTGTTGAATTTTGGAGTTTTCATCATGAAATCTTTGCCAGGGCCTATGTCCAGAATGGTATTTCTTAAGTTTTCTTTTAGGATTTTTATAGTTTTTGGTTTTGCATTTAAGTCTTTAATCCACCTTGAGTTGTCTTTTGTATATGGTGAAAAAAAGGGGTCCAATTTCCACATTATGCATCTAACTGGCCAGTTATTCTAGCACCATTTATTGAATAGGGAGCCATTTTCCTATTGCTTGTTATTGTCAACCTTGAGAAAGGTAAGATGGATGTAGGTGTGTGGCTTTATTTCTGGATTCTCTAACATGTCCTATTGGTCTATGTGTCTGTTTTTGTACCAGTACCGTCCTGTATAGGTTGATGTCATTCTTTTTATTATCATAATTAATTTATTATAAATTACAAATTAAATTATTATCCCATTTATTTGTGACCTGCAAGGTTTCTTGCCTGGTTTTGGAGGCTTCAAATTCTTGGCCGGATTTTAGAGCTCCTACAAAGTTACTTTCATCAGTCTGTTTTGGCTTACTTGATGTTTCTAGAGGGTAGCAAGGGCTTGGCACTTTTTTAACATGCCATCTTATTTATGCCACTGGATACTAACTTTGCTCTTTCTTTCCCCAAAACTGGAAAGGGCTCAAATGTTATTCAATAGATGAATACCAAATAAACTGTTACACAATATTATAAGACACTATTCAGCAAAAAAATAAAAAGAATGAACAATTATAACAACTTGGTCTCCATTGAGTTATGGTGAGTGAAAAAAAAAGTCAATCCTCAAAGTTTACATAGTTTATAATTCCATTTATAGAGCATGGAAGAAACAGGTGGTTATTAAAAGCAACAGAAATTATCCTTTTGATTATGTAACTACTCTGTATTTTGACTGTGGTGCTCAAATACACATGTGATAAAATTGCATAGAACAAAATATGCACATACATGATAACATATAAAAATTGTCACATGTAAAACTGGTGAAAATGAAAAAGATTGGTGAGTTGATATTATAATATGGTTTTGCAAGATTTAACCAGTGGAGAAAATTAGGTAAATGGCACACAAAATTTTTTAGTATTATTTTTCACAAATGTAGATAAAAGTACATTTACCTCAAAATAAAGGCTTCATTCAGTTATCTGCACAAATGTCACTTGTTCATATTAGCCTACATCAATTTTCCGTGCATTACCCTGCTTTATTTTGCTTCAAGCATTTACCACTATTTGACATTGCATTGTGCTGTGTTGTATTGTACTGTATCTGACATTCGTTTCTCTGTTTACCCATTTAGAATGCATTAACTCTTTGAGATAAGGTCCACTCTTTTTGTTTATGTTTTTGTTTTTCCAATTTACTACTCTTACCAGTGCCTAAAACGGTGTTTTGCAATGGTAAGTACAATTAAGTACAGAGTAAGTATTGGTCTTTACAACACTTTACCATATTAAATTAGGTAAAGAGATAATTAATTGATATTAGCATAAAATTGACTCAAGAATTATTTTAATTCTATGATTTTAATAGTGAAAAAACTGAGGTTTAGAGAATTTAAGGATTTTGGCCTAGTCTCCAGTTAGTCAATTAAAAAAAATCCAGACTAAAACCAAGTTATACTGACAGCTGACTCTTTTTTTTTGTGACATCATCACAATCACCTTTGTGTGTGGCAGTGGGGGAGGTGAGATAAGACTTGTACTAAACAAAATGTTTACACTGTAATTATCCAAATAGATTAGAATAATAATAGAAACCTCTAAAGTCAAAATTCTTACTATTCCCATAGCCCTCCTGTTATTATATAGAAATAATTTCCTGATTGTGATATAAAAATCCTAATACATTAGGACTCATAATGCAATGGTGGTTAAATTCTGATATATTCACTGTTAGTGACTTGTAAATGTTAGACATTTACAGAGTATTTTGGGTATTAATTTGAGAGGAAATAGTATAAATACTGTAGTTTGATTAAGTTCTTTTTGTAATTTATCCTTCCAGGAAAAGCCAAGTCTTTCGTTTACATGTTTAGACAGTTTTGTTTAATGCATATACAGTTTTCACAAAATAGAGCCCACAAATTTTATTGCATATAAAATACTTCATCTTTTAAATGTTTAAATATAAGCTCTTATTATTTAAAAAAACTGAAAATGTCTTAATTTCAAAACAGATATGTATCTTAAGCTCAGAATATTCTTATATGTTCATTAATTAGTAAACTCATTTCTTGAACACTTACCAAGTAACCAACACTATGCAAAGTGCTAGATAGAAAGAGAAATAGAACTTCATTTCTGCTTTAAAAAAATGGCAGTTTTTGAGGTGTTTAATAAATACATACTGAGTAAATGTATAAATAAATGATCTGATATATTATATGTAAACTTTATATCTACAACATAAATTGTAATCCTTATTTTTCTTTATTTTTGAAGGAGCTTAATGCTTTAATTAGAGTATATAATTAATCATTACCTTGTCCCTAGAATCCATCTTGCCTTAATTTTTTTTTAAATTTTAAGTTCTGGGACACATGTGCAGGATGTGTGGGTTTGTTATACAGGTAAATGTTTACCATGGTTGTTTGCTGCACCTATCAACCCATCACCTAGATATTAAACCGAGCACGCATTACATATTTTTCCTGATGCTCTTCCTCCCCGGATCACCCAGACAGGCCCCAGTGTGTGTTTTTCCCCTCCCTGTGTTCATGTGTTCTCATGATTCAGCTTCTACTTATAAGTGAGAATACGTGGTGATTGGTTTTCTGTTCCTTCACCAGTTTGCTGAGAATAATGGCTTCCAGCTCCATCCATGTCCTTTCAAAGGACATGAGCTCATTCCTTTTTATGGCTGAACAGTATTCCATGGTATATATGTACCACATTTTAAAAATTCACTCTATCATTGATGGGCATTTGGATTGATTCCTTGTCTTTGCTATTTTGAATACTGCTGCAGTGAACATACAAGTGCATTTATCTTTATAATAGAATGATTTATATCTCTTGATCAGTGTTACTGAAAATGTGACCTGAATACCAGTGTCAGTAGGCTTACTGCTGCTTATTACTGATCCACAAGATAATATCAAAATTGAAAAAAATTGTTTGAGACTTTGTGTAGAAATTTGATATTGCTGCAACATTCAAAAGTTGAACTACTATTCTAAGTGATTTTTATTGTGTTTTACAGAAGTATCAGGCCCCAAAGGGTTAAAAATGTTAATATAAATAAGTAAACAGTTTATTCATCGCTAGTAGTTTCAAATGCACTGCCCTAGACTTCTAGTATTGTTATAAAAGTAGCTTTGTTCCTGCCCATACTTCTTACCTCTGATCTACTACCATGTTTATAGTTTCAAAAATAGAAATGCTATTCCCAAATAAACTGTCCTTGGTAATAACACATTCAACTTATTTCCTGATTAAAGGTATATTTAGCCCTCCAAAAAATATACCAAGAGAGCAAATAACCTGGAAGATTATTTGAATTACCTTACAACTCATGCTTATTTTTCTGCTAATTTGGATATGAACTGTATCTGACATTTTCCACAGCTGGGTCCCCAGTGCCTAATTCAGTGATTGATGCATACATAACATGTTCTCAACAAACATTAATTGAGTTACTAAATTAATAAATGGAATTGCAATAGTATACTTGATTTAAGTCCAAAATCTGGGTTTGAAATAAGTAGTTTGCTATTTTTCATGAAATAAGAAATCAATTTAAATACAGTATTATGGTAAGGACCAGAGTGTGTATAAAGCTTGCCATTGAAGAGACAAATAATTCCTTTATAAAACTGTACATTAAGAAATATATGTATAACACTTTATAATTTAGCATTATGTACTATAAATGTTATAGGTAATTTAATAAGTGAATGTGGCAAAGTCACAAACATTTATTCAGTAGCAATGGCAGGGTACATACAAAATCTTCCATTGCATTTAAAATACAACCCAAATGGCTTACCATGTCTTACAAGATCCTGCATGATCTGGCTCTTGATCAACTTTCCAATATCATATTGTACTTTTTTCACCTCATTCACTCTACACCAGCCACACTGGTTGTTCTATGTTTCTATATTAAAAAAAAAAAAGAATCCAACTTCACAGCCTCAATACTTAGGCTTTTTCTGCCAATAAACTCCTTTACCTTAAAATTTTGTTTTACTGACACTTTCTATAACTTATCCTGTCACTAATTTGGGGGCTTCGGTCAAGTGTCACAGCTTCAGAGTCTTTCCCTGACCATTCTATCTGAAGTAATATTACCTTCAGTTAGTCTTCACCATTCGGTTTCATGATCTTTACAACACTTAACTATATCTGAAAGTGCATGGTGTATGTATTCATTTATTTTCTTGTGGGCTGTCTTCCTCACTAAAACATCAACTTTATAAAAGCACACACCTTGTCAACCTAGTCCCCATTTTGTCTCCAGAGCCCAGAACAGTGACTGGCATATAGTATATTTATAATATCTATTTGTTAAAAAAATGAATGAGCCTAATTTAAGTCTCAAGAAAAGTTCTATAATGTATATATTGTTTGCATTAAGACTCAGATTAAATTGGTTATCCAAATAACCCAGTGATAAGTAGTAGATGTAGAACTCAAACTCTAATCTATTTGACTCAAAACACATTTTCCAATGAACCAGTCTGGGGATACAGTTAGAGACAAGGAATGACAAGAGGTTGCATTAACCAGAATATTCCCTGAAGAAATTACAAAATTCATACTAGTGAGAGAAAGAGTTTTCACAAAATACAAAGATGAAAAAAATGAATTCATATAACAACTATTTATTGAATGCCTACAATGAAGAAATGATATTTTAAAAAGATTAAGAAGATAAACTTTCTTACAGTATAAAGTCATTTAATTCTAATGGGAGAAAATGCTAATGAGACAATGTGAAGCCAGAAAATACATGTTCAAGAGTTTTTAATTTAATAATACAAAAGGAAAACTTTGGCATCTTTACATCTGGTAAGTGAAATCTTTTTTAAAGTACTATTCTAAGGGGATTAACCTGGCACAACTGTGTAGGACAGACTAGGGCAGGAGACAAAGATCACATAGTATAGTTATATACTACATAGTGACATTTAGTATGAACTGCATATACAATGGTGGTCCCCAAAGCTTACAATAAAGCTGAAAAATTTATATCATCTAGTGATATTTTGTTTATCATGACCCTGTGTAGACCTAACCTAATAGGTGTGTTTTTGTTTTTATTATTAAAAATAAAAGATTATATAGTAAAAAAAAGTAAATATAAAAAACAACGGATTAAGTATATAAAGAAATAAAATATTTTTTTTCATTTTGGTGTTCCAAAAGAAGAAAATATGGGAAAAGGCATAGAAACCCTACTTAACAAAATGATAACTAAAAATTTGCCAACTCTTACAAGATACATAGAGATACAGTAAATGAAGATTCTCAAACAGATTTAACTCAAAAAGTCTTCTCCAATTCATATTATACTCAAACTATCAAAAGTTAAAAAATTATAAAAGCAGCAAGAGAAATGCATCAAGTCACATGTAAGAAAATCTCCGTCAAACTAACATCACATTTCTCAGAAGACACTTTACAGGCAATAATAGAATGGAATAATACATTCAATGTACTGGAAGTAAAAAAAAAAAAAAATACTACTACCCAAGAATACTAAAACAAACAAAGCTATCCTTCAAAAGTGAAAGAGAAATGAAGACTTCCACAGGTCCCCACTGCTTCATGTCCTATGCTCCAGGAAGTCCTAGGTGACTCTCTTTCAACCTCTTTACCAAATAACCTGCAGGTACTAGGAGATCCATAAGGAAGACAGACAATGAGACACCTGGAAACTGGGGAAAAGCATACTTGAATAAATTACTCAAAACCAGCACAAATAAACATACATGAGACCAAAACAAAGAACATTTTTAAGGAGGAGCCAAGACGGCTGACTACACAGAGAAAGGAAGAGCTTCTCCCACTAAGTGACCATACTATCAAGAAGACCAGTACGCTCTTTGCAGGTCTTTGTAAAGAAGGCATTGGGAGTGGACGGAAAGAAGACACAGACACTGGGCTAAAAAGGGGAGAAAGCTGGGAACCCTGCATGAAGTTGCTGAGCACCAAGACTCATTCCTGGCCCCAAGTGGCTCCTAGAGAAGGTATGCATTTAATAGACAAGGAGTGGCCAACTCTTGCCATGGACCTCCAGAAACCTAGCTGTAGGAGATCCCATGACCCCCACAGACATTTTAGCTGTCATGGAGAACTGCATAGAGAGTTGTCAGAGACAGAACTCCAACCTGCATAGAACCCAGAGGGTTTAGCTCAGGAAAAGCTGCAAAAGAGCACAGACATGGGCACCCATCCACCAAGGCTTTGAATAATTCTCTATGTGGCTATAGTCTTCATTAGCTCTGGACCTAGACAGAGCAGGGCTATCTTGACTGTGGGATAGGGCAAGGCTGATCTAACTGCCACCATCTGCCAACCTATTCTAGGGTCCCTGTCTGTCTGTACGCACTGGCAGCATAGCCTTGGCATTCCAACCAATGCACTTTCTAGTAGCCATAGCCATAGCTCTTTTGTCATCAGACACCACCTAACAGAGAGCTTCTGTAGGAAAGCTCCCACTAATGCACACCTGCCTGCAGCTATCCCACACAGGCATGCACTTGTCTATGGCTCCCACTCACTGCTATGCCAACAGTCACACACCTGCAGCCTTTAGTGCCCTGCTGGCAGTGCACACACAAGGCCCCACACTTCCCTTCTGTGACATCTCTGAAGAACTTTTGTTGGCCTTCCTTATTGGAGTGCTGTTGCCAGCAGACTAAGAAAGTATTGGCCCCTCCAGCAGAGCAGTTGCTTAACTTTGAGTGTTAAAAGAAAAATGCTACAGTCATGGTCTCAGCCTGTAAGGATTAGAGCATTTAGCCTAGAAGTGCTCAGCTGAACCTTGGCCCCTAAAATCATTCGGAAATGAAGCAAATTAACTAAACCTACCTCATAACACAGTCAAACACTCAAGAGCATCAAAGAATATAAAAGGAAAGAACCTTATTGAAAGGACAGCAACATCAAACTAAAGAAACATTAGCAAACATAGATGTAAAAGAACTAACAGAAGAACTCTGGCAACCGTGAAAGCCAAAGTGTCTTTTTACCTCAAAATAGTTGTTAACCAGACTTAAATGTCTGAAATAACAGTTACTGAATTCAGAAACTGGATAACAATACAGATCAGTGAGATGTAGGACAAATTTAAAATCCAATTCAAATAATTTAAGAAATATAATAAAAATAATACAACCACTGAAAGATAAGGTAATCATTTTTAGAATGAACTAAACTGATCATGTGGAGCTGAAAAACTCACTACAAAACATTTCATAGTACAATTAGAAGTGTTAATAGTAGAATAGACCAAAATACAGAAAGACTCTAATCGCTCAAAGACTAGTTATTTGAATCAACTCAGTCAGATAAAAATTTGAGAAAAAATAATTTAAAAAAAAATTTTAAAAATGAGCAAAACCTCAGAGAAATATGGGATTATATAAGAAAGATCAAATCTTCATCCCATTGGCATAACAGAAAGAGAGGCAAAAAGAGCAAACAATGTGTAAAACATATTTGAGGATATTATCCACAAAAATTTCCCCAACCTGGCTAGAGAGGTCAACATACAAATTTGAGAAACCCAGAGAACTTCAGCAAGATATAATTAAAAATGACCAACTTCCAGACACAGAATTATCAGATTCTTCAAAGTCAACCTGAAAGATATCTTTGAAGATGACTTTG
>CAUYLG010043817.1:0-18210 GCA_963573385.1 Cacajao melanocephalus
CCCTCCCCTCCCCTCCCCACCCCTCCCCTCCCCTTCTCTTTTCTCTTCTTTGTCCTCTTTCCTTTCTTTTCTTTTCTCTTTCCTTTTCTCTCTCAGGGTTTCACTATGTTGCCCAGGCTGGCCTTGAATTCCTGGACTCTAGCAATCTCCTGCCTCAGCCTTCTAAACAACTGGGATGACAGGCCCATGCATCCTGTTCTTTTTATATTCAACTCTTTCTTTAATCTATCTAGAATTCTTTTAAAATAAAGCACTAGTTAATGGCTATTTGTGGGGGCAGTTCTCCACGTCTGCCGTGTTGCTGCATGTTTTCTGAGCAAAGACATTGCTTTGTACTCAGCTATCTTTTCAGAGTGTATATAGTAAACAGCCTTGGAAAGCAGAGATGGTGTCCTCTTAGGAGCAGAGAGCAGGTCGGTTGCTTATGCATGTGATAAAGATTGGGGCAAAGATCAAGCAGGCATACTGCCCATTACAAAAGAGCCCAGCTCCTTCAGCTTGGGATTTCTCCCCTGTAACCCATCCACTGCCTGCAGGCAGCATCTGGCCCTCTTCACATCAGCCTGTGGGAACTGGGGGCTCAGGGAGCCAGTATAAATGTTTGACCTCCAGGCTGCTGCTACTGCCGTTTCGTCTCTGACCCAAAAGTCTTGTGCCTTCTGCCAATATCCGTGAAACTACAGCAGGCTAACTTGGTAGCTCCCGAGTAGGTAAAAAGCCCGAGGCCTTCACAGTTTTCGACCAGGACTGAACTGTATTTTTTTTTTAATTTAATTTTTCCAACATCATGTATTAAATTATTTCTGGACTGATTTGAAATTTCACCTTGTATCATAAGAAATACTTAGATATAGTTGTATTTATTTCATATCTTTGCTGTTCGATTTCTCTGTGTATTCTGGTACCAGCAAAATGCTCTTAGTTTTGTAATTTTATAGTTTATTTTAACATTGAGTAGTAAATATTCTCTTTCTTTCTTGATTTTTTCCCCCTCTGTTTTTCTTTTTTTCCTTCCCTGTCACCTTTAGTATTTTCTGGGGCTCCTTGTACCAGATGAATGGTATCTGGCACACAGCAAATATTCAGTCAACGTGTTTTGAACAATGTTAGTGAAATCAAGAGTTATTTTGTCAAGTACTCAATCCCTTTTGAATTTTTGTAATTAATTATAGTGATGAAACTGGAGACAATTTTCACTGTACTACTAATTTATTAAACCATTTCTTTACATGTTAAGAATTTAACTGTTACTGATTACACAACTTAAGAATTTAACCTATTACAAAATGCTTAAGATAAATATAAAGGGTTCCTGCACTATTCTGTACATTTCAGTTTCCTGGATATTTAAAGAGTTCCAAAATTAATGATATTTTTCAACAATCCTAAGAAAATATATAGGCCAAGAGTTATTTACCACCTTTTAATGGGCTTTATTATTTTGTCATTCCTGCTTTCCGTTAGAGTAAAATATTGCTTTAGTCTTTGCTAGGAATGTTACAGTTTACCATCTCAGAAGAGACTTTTTATTAAAAAAAAAAATTGATGTCAAATATAGCATGTAATCATATGGGGCATTAGGAACAGGATAAATATGCGAACTTAGTCCATTATTGGATTGCTACTTAGGTGTCACTGAGATTATTCTTAGGGGTTGCTGCTTTTCTTTTTCTTTTCTTTCTTTTTTTGAGACGGAGTTTCACTCTTGTTTCCTTAGCTGAAATGCAATGGTGTGATCTCAGCTTACTGTAACCTCCATCTCTTGGATTCAAGTGATTCTCCTGCCTCAGCCTCCTGAGTAGCTGGGATTACAGGCATGTACCACTTTGCCTGGCTAATTTTGTATTTTTAGTAGAGATGAGGTTTCTCCGTGTTGGTCTGGCTGGTCTCGAACTCCCGACCTCAGGTGATCCACCCGCCTTGGCCTCCCACAGTGCTGGGATTCCAGGCATGAGACCCTGTGCCCAGCCAGGGGTTGCTGCTTTTCTATGGGCTACTCTACTAGTCACTGGGCCATGACCACTGCTGGGGACTTGCCTGGCACTGTGAAGCTAACATGGCCAGCCACAGCAGACGGCGTCCCATGCATGGGTGTCTCAGACCTTAGCAGCAGCAACTTCTGGAGCACTTGCCTTGCAGACAGACAGGGATGCTAACTTTGTTGACCTGAAAACATGAAAGCTGATAACTAGTCCCTAAACCCCATGTTCACTAAGCCCAGATGACTTGTTGATGGATGATATTGAAAGAAAAATAAAAGTATTATACCTTACAGGGAAACAAATAAATTTTCCAGCACAGGTTTAGTTGAGTTCACATGATTTCCTCATTTTTCTCTTGTATTCAGGGTGAACTACATTTCTACATTCTGGAAAAGCTGGTAGAATCGCTGTCAGTATTTAATCTTTTATATATATATATATAATTTTTTTTTTTTTAATTTTAGATGGAGTTTCGCTCTCACCCAGGCTGGAGTGCAGTGATGTAATGTTGGCTCACTGCAACCTCTGCCTCGTGGGTTCAAGCGATTCTCCTGCCTGGCCTCCCGAGTAGCTGGAATTACAGGTGCATGCCACTATGCCCAGCTAACTTTTGTATTTTTAGTAGAGCTGGGGGGTTTCACCATTTTGCCCAGGCTCATCTCGAACTCCTGACCTCAAGTGATCCACCGGCCTCACCCTCCCAAAGTGCTGGGATTACATGCCTGGCCATACTGTCAGACTTTAAATAACTTTGGTACCTGCAGTGGTTCATACAGACATAAAGGTGTTGAAATTTTGGAGGTCGGGACTAGAAATAGTTGCAAGTACCTGCCTTCTAGCCACAAGATCAGCCTGGCTTTCACTTAGTGTTAATCCTTCTAGTTCTATAAAGTAAAGCTCCATTTCTTTATTTAGCCTACTTGAAACTATTCCCAAAATTTAAGAAAGCACTTTGTAGTACCTAAGGAAATACATACAATTCCTAGATTTATATAATTTCTAGATGATCATACTTTAGTGAGAGGCTTGTGATGTCTATTCAAAACCAGTGACTGGAAAACGAAAACGTTACAATGAAAAAGCCAGGTGCTTTGCTAAGAGTTGCTAAAGTGAACTTGAAATCACTTCCACTGCTCCTCCTGAAAGTGGAGGGCAAATTCCCTTCCCCCACATTTAATTGTCAAACTCATCTCTGTCATTTAGATGGTTTTGAAGTGGCATAGATCAGTCCTAAACATGCTGCTGTGAAGGGCCTTATGTTTCTTGCCTTTCTCTTTTCTCTCATTCCTTACCTAGTATATGAGGCCATATAAGCTCCAAGAGAGCAGGGATCTTGTTTGTGTTGGTCACCGTGATATTTCAGCTGCTGACCCAGTGCTCGAAGCATAGTACGTGCTTAGTAAGAACGTGATGAATGAATAGTAGCTGATGTTACAGACTAGAGAAGGTATTCCTAAAAGAAGAACTGCAATTTGTCTAAGACACTTCACAAATCATGGCAATCAGGGAATTAGAAATGGCATTCTGTGAATTCTGGTAACTAGCTTGCGACTGTATAACTGATTCCAGTTGGGATTATGCATTATGCTTTTCTTAACCAGCTACACTTTACTGTTTAAGAAGGCAAAC
This sequence comes from Cacajao melanocephalus, assembly GCA_963573385.1. Taxonomy (NCBI): domain Eukaryota; kingdom Metazoa; phylum Chordata; class Mammalia; order Primates; family Pitheciidae; genus Cacajao; species Cacajao melanocephalus. Next base: position 3,612 of record CAUYLG010043817.1, read on the forward strand.
ATCACTAGCAGTCCAGAACGGAGGCAAGCTGGAGTCTAAGCAAAAGAGATTTACTGCAGACAATGAAACCTGCAAATGGCTGAGGGGTCTGAAAAGGTGTCTGAGTCTCTCCTAAAAAGAGTTTGCATTTTACTGTTGCAATTTACTTGGGACAATATAGATCTGGTATCCATAATAGGCCTGTGGGCAGAACAAAGCCTTGTCAAATGGAAGTAGCTGTTGCCCAGCCAGGAATCACGAACATTTGCAAAAAGAGGAGTTGTGTTTGTAGCCTTTGGAGAGAATCTTTGTAAGTAAATTCTTTCTCCCACAATTGAGAGTTGCCATTTTATTGGTGGAAAAAAATGCCAGTTTTACAAAATTGCAAAATCTCTTAGATCCTGTTCTGAAAATAAGTTGACATGAGCATTTTCCGCATTCCCTGAGGTCTGGTGCTAGACTCTGTAATTTACATGACATGATTAGAAGGGTTCTATGCCATTTTAGACTAATTATGTAAATTGGAGGGAATTCACCCCTTCATTCATTATGAATAAGTATTTATCTTCCATGAGTACTAAGTTCTAATAAATGTTTAGTTTGCTTCTTTTTGTGCTGCTGTGGATAGTTGCCTTAAAGTGCTGTTAATTTGCCAATAAGCCTTAAACAGGAAACTAGGCACTTCTTTTTAAAAGACCAAAATTTAAAACCCAGATCAGAAGATTGATCAAAATACATTTAGCCGATAGTCACCTTCTTTGGCAGATTGTTTTTGTTGCTGCTCTCTTAAAAAATATAATGACAACTGTATAGTCTGTTAGATTTCTTTTGCCTTTAACTTTTCAAAATGTTTCCAGGCTTTACTACTTGGCAAAGACAATTTGGGACAGATTTCTTTATTTTCTCCTCTGGCCTAAAACGAAAAACCCCCACTTTCCAAACTGTTACCACCGAAGAGTTTATTAAATGGCTGAAAAAGACAGCTGGTCCCACCATCTGTTAAAAATTTTCAGGGGCCAAATAAAACAGGTTACACCTTTAGCCATGCCAAGTCTTGCAATACCCCCTTCCTCTCACAGCCTGGGGAGGGCTAATCTGAATTTCACGCTCTGATTTTGCCATTGCTAATGTCTGAGCTTCTTCAGTGAGCTTCTCCACGTTGCTTGTATTACCTCTCTTTTTCAGTTACAAAGCTGTTCTTACATTTCAACCAAACTCATTTGCAACCTATTACCTTCCGCCATAGAGACTGTAGTTATACCCAGTAACTAGGAGGAAACCCACAGATACCTAGCTAATTTCTGACTTTTCAAGCAAAGGAGGAGAACCAAAAGTACATTTCTGTTGTTTTGCAACCATTTTTCTATAAATGCTAATGGAGGTAATTCAGATTTTGGAACAAAGGCTTAGCTCACCACACACGGCAGGTGTGAAAGGGTTGAAACAAAAGAGAGGCTAACCCTAATGGTATTTCTTGTCATTAACAATTCTTTGATGTTCACACTGGAGCCTCCCTTTTATCTTTTAGTTTTTCAGCCATCTTTGTTAACATGCAGCTCAATTGAATCTTTTTTTTTTTTTCACCTCCCTCTGGCCTTTAAAGACATCTGCAAAATGTTTATGCTAAGTTAGTTTCCACTGCATCTTTTAGTACCAAGGCAAAGTAAAATGAGATAAAGCTTGTGAGGTTATTATTAAAACATCAGTAAGTTTCTATCATTAAGCTGAAGGGAAAGATCAATAAAAAAGGAGCACTTAATGTTACTTTAATAAGGATGCGTTTCCTGTAACAGGACTTGGGATTAACTTCAGTATCACTGAAGTGGGCTTTACAATAAGGAAGTTGCTGTGATCAGAATTTGGCTTGCCCTTACCCAATTAAGCAGTTTGCAAATACTTTGAATGTACTTAATCTATTATTTCCTGTTCTATTGAAAGCTTTCATGATACATATATTTAAAGACAATTTTTCTATAGCTTTTTTTCCGCCCTTGTATCAGTCCCTGGCAGGCTGCCAAAGAATTTCTAAGGCAGGTTTGCCAGTCTGTCCTTCTGTCCATTTGGGACTGGGGGAAGGGAGAGGCGAGATGACAGGGAGTGGAACTGCAGCTTCAGAAGTTTGTTTAACTTGCTTTGATGACAGCAAAATGTCGGGAACAGTCAACACTACATAATATACTGCCCTGAGCTACTCAGCAGCAGGCTCTGCAACTGTACAGTGCGTGCAAAGTGGAATCACATGTTTCACACCAAAATGGTCTGGCTGAGCTCACTATTCATCAGTGTATTTTGTGGGTTTTTTTGAAGTAGAGATGTTTAGTAATAGTCTCTGGATTAATATACCTTTCCTTTTAACTGTGGGTTGGGGGCAAATTGTTTAGTTAACACTTTAACCAGTATAAGTGGTGATCTCTGTACAGTTCATTTGTTTCTGCTTGAAACTTTTTTTTTTTGGCAATTATTAATTTGGAGCTAGTTGATATCCTGAGTCACAGCTGTAATAGACATGGTAACTCTCTCGGCCTTTATATATAGTCCAGCCTTAAATGTCAGATTCGAGGGAGAAGATAATCAGATAAAATACAAATTACTGTTAACAATGTAGCTATTTTATGATTTCACCTTCACATTATTTAATAATTCTTAGTATTTATATGATGCTTTTCATCTTCAAAGCACTTTACAAATGGTAGCTAATTAACCAAGAGGTAATGAGGCCTGGATGATAATGCTGTAGTAAATTTTCTCTAGCTCAGGTTACAAAGTAAAAAAGGAAGTTGTATGTATTCATACATTTTTAAAAATAACATTAGGCGGTCTTAGAGAGTTTGCGAATCAGAGGCTCAGGCAATTCATCTTCTATGTATAACTTATGTCTCTCTATAAAAAATCTTGGGCAATTCAGATGCTCATGAACTGTAAGGATTTTCCCATCTGGCAGGTGATTGGCAAACTTCTTTCATCTTAGCCTTGTCTGTTCTTACTCCTTGATATTTTTCACCTTGATCTCTCTCTTTCTCTCCAAGAACACAGAAAGGTGCAAAGGCAAGGACATTTACTATTAGGAATTAGGGATAGACACCCATTTCATTTTTTCCCCAGATATTCCTATAGACAAAAGCTGGGTGAAATACATCCTAACACATCTGTGTTATTTTACATAGCTTTGCATAATGATCATAGTGCAGTTCAGTTTCATTACTTGAGAACGAGTGTGTGTGTGTGCTGTGGATGGGTAGTCTGACTCTGTGGAAGACCTAAGTGATACAATTTTTAAAAAAGAAAAGCATATTCTAAAAATACAAAATTAGTCGGGCATGGGTGGTGTACTCTTGTAATCCCAGCTACTTGAGAGGCTAAGGCGAAATAATCACTTGAACCCAGGAGGCAGAGGTGGCAATGAGCTGAGATTGTGCCATTGCACTCCAGCCTGGGCAACGAGAGCAAAACTCTGTCTGAAAAAACAAAAAGCAAAAAACAAAAAACAAAAACCTATTGTAGTTCGGGACAGGAGTGGTGGCTCACGCCTGAAATGCCAGCCCTTTGGGAGGCCTAGGCAAGCAGATCACTTGAGCCCAGGAGTTTGAGACCAGCCTGGGCAACATGGCAATACCCCATCTGTACTAAAAATAAAAAAATTAGATGGGTGTGGTGGCATGTGCCTGTAATCACAGCTACTCAGGAGGCTGGGGTAGGAGGATCACCTGAGCCCCGGAGGTTGAGGCTGCAGTGAGCTGTGATCACACCACTGCACTCCAACCTGGGCAACAGAGTGAGACCCTATCTCAAAAACAAAAACAAAAAAACCACTGTAGTTCATAGACTTATATTACAAACTAACAAACACATCCCTTTATGAGATTGAGTTGCTAGACTCAGCCTCTGAGGGCAGGTCTTGTTTTCCTGAACACTTTCTTTGGAAAAGCTACTAAAACTAATCAGACTCTTATTCATGAATAAGATCCTCACAATTCAGAGGGAATTCAATTTAAACCACTGAAAGTCTTATATATGCTGTTTAATTAGCTCTAACTTAACAAGGATTTATTCTATTTGCTAAAGGCTTTCCCCTCTTCTTTCTGAGTGATGGTATTAAGCTATGTCTACATACCCTAAACTCAGGACTGACAAGTGGTGGTTTCAGCCTGGGTGTTTTGTCCTCCAGAGACTTGGGAACATGCTGATACTGTTTAGGAAAGGCCAGATAATGCCTGGTGCATAGTAGGCCATAATGTCCAGATACTGGATTGCATCTTTTTTACTTTTCATTCCGATATTTTTGAAGTCCTGAACACCCAGTATCAGTCCGTATGCCTTCACAATAATAATAAATCACCAAAGGAAGAATCAATTACTAAGATATACTGAATCTGGTTCTATAAATGTCTTGGTGATATGGTCTTTTTATTAACTCAGTGCCTGCTGACAGATTGTACATAAAATGTACTGTTATTATAGGACTAGTTTTACCCAAAGAAATAAATTACACACTTAACTTGCTACGACATTAACTTGATCAAGTGGAGCTTACAATATGCTGGTCATATAGAAGTGTTTCTATTATAAATCATGACCTTGTACCCAGCCTTCTATGCTTACGGATACCCTTAGCTTAATGGGACATCATGATGGCTCCACTCTTCAGATGAGGTGGGGGAGGGGTCAGGAAGGAGGAGAAACAAAATAAAAACTCATCTGTAATGTCAGTGATACCCACCCTCTTCCCTGTTTGCAGGGGAAAGGAAGAAGGGAACCCCAGTGAAGAAAAGAAATAAATCCAATGCATTTACAGTATTAGTGACATCTCTCAAATACTTCTTCGCTAACTGATTTCACTGCTACTGAGACGATCAAATTCTTCAATCTCTGCATGGAGAAATATTATTCTTAAGGCATTCTTTGCAGTCATCTTCACTATCTCTGTATGTTTTATAGAAACTTGCTATAGCCTACAAGATGCATTGAGTTTTAGGATAAACTCCATTACCAAGAAAAGTTTAAAACTTTTCTCCCTTCTCCCCATCCTCTCCCCCAAAATCCCCACTCCCTTCTTTTACTAGAGCAGATTTGATTTAGATGGAGAGGTAAGAAAGTGAGTTTTTTTTTTTAAAAAAAATCATTTCATTTTATTTTAAAAATAAAATTGTATATTTTTAAGATGTAGAATGTGATGTTTTCATAACAAGTTGTTGCTGTAAAAATGCTATATGGCATGCAATATGATACAACTTATGTTTTAAAGGCTTATATATGCCTGAAAAAGAAACTATTTAACAGTAGAATTAAGTAGGCAAGAAAAAAAGTAACTTTTTATACTTTGGTATTATTTCAGTGTTTTATAATAAGGATGTAGACCTTTCAAGTCATATTCTTCCCGCCAGTTCTCTCATCTCCTTCAAATGTTAGCTCAAATGCCTCTTGCTCCGATCAGACCCACCCGGACCATCCTGTTAAAATTGCAATCCACCTTCTGTTCTGCCTTCTTCCCACGATCCTTATTAACTCAAACATACTTAGAGTGACTATACAATTTATTAATCAAATACGACCCTTCTGAGAGTGAAAGGGGTCACCAACTGGAATGAGGGGAGCCAGGGCGATGTCTACAGTCTAAGGCTAGCTGAAGTAAACCAGGGTGTCTAGCAGCCTTAGATACAATATGTAGCTGACTTATTCATTATGCTTACTGGTCATCCCCCAACCTAAACTGAAGCTCCGCAGGAGTGAGAGGGCAGAGCTTTTTATCTGTTTGTTTACTGATGTATTTCAAGGGCCAGAGCAGCTTGGAACATAAAAGGTCAGAGATTCATTGAGTGAATGAATATATGAATGAATGATAAAAAATTCATTTTGGAAAAGATGTTATGTAAATGTGAAGGAATGTTCTAAATTAGGCCATAAGGTGCCAAGTCTTTGTCACGCTCAAGGCATTGTGTTCAGTGTTCTGCACATAATAAGAGCATGCTAATGGCCAGCAAGGTGGCTCACACCTGTAATCCCAGCACTTTGGGAGGTAGAGGCAGGTGGATCATGAGGTCAGGAGTTCGAGACCAGCCTGAGCAACATGGTGAAACCCTGTCTCTACTAAAAATACAAAAATTAGCCGGGCATAGTGGTGTGTAATCCCAGTTACTCAGGAGGCTGAGGCAGGAGAATCGCTTGAACCCGGGAAGTGGAGGTTTCAGTGAGCCGAGATCACGCCATTGCACTCCAGCCTGGGCAATGCAGTAAGACTCCGTCTCAAGAAAAGCACTCTAAATATTTCCTGGTTTGAAATCTGGTGAATTCTCAGAACAGAACCCCCATCCCTTTCAAAATGAACAACTCAAATATATTCAAAGTCTAATAGTAATGCTATTTTTGGTTCACCACCCTGGACTGATATGCTGCTATTTTCCTTCATTTGGGTGGGTGAGGATTGATTTACTGTATAGTAATATAACATGTTTAAGTGTTCCTTATCTCCTTTCTGCCTACTTGGAGAGCTATTTTCACTTTTTTTTTTTTTTAAGAGACAGTTTTGCTCTGTTGCCCAGGCTAGAGTGCAGTGGTGCAATCATAGCTTACGGCAGCCTTGAACTCCTAGGCTTAAAGGATCCTTCTGCCTCAGCTTCCTTTAGTAGCTGGAACTACAGGCATGCACCAACATGCCCAGCTAATTTTTAAATTGTTTGTAGAGATGGGGGTCTCACTATGTTGCCCAGGCTGGTCTCCAACTCCTGGCCTCAGGCAATCCCTCCACCTTGGCCTTCCAAGTGTTGGGTTCCAGGCGTGAGCCATCATGCCTGGCCCTATTTCACTTTTTAGGAGAAATTCTCTGCATTTTAACATTTTCTCATACAGTTTTGTTTTTGGCATAAATTAAAATATTAATGTACAGACAGCCTTCCCACATGGTGTGATTTCATGTTCGTTCTAGTGTTTTTTCCTCATTAGGTATTAACCAGCAACTCTTGATGAATTAGTTCCTGCATAGTCTCCACTTAATTTTCTCACTTTGCCTTCTATCTATCTATGTTATATATCTGTCTTGAGACCAAAATGTATTTTTCAGTGTGATCAGGAGGGAAATGGGAAAGGCTTCAGCTGTTTGGTTGCCCAAAAAAGATAGATAGGATTAAATAAATATATAATATATTTTATATATATAATGTATGCTATATATTACATATATAATGTATAATATATATGTTTATATATGTATATATTTTTAATGTATACACATATAAAAATATATATTTTTTTGTTTGTGTGAGACAGGGTCTTGCTCTGTCACCAGGATGGAGTGCAGTGTTACTATCATGGCTCACTGCAGTCTTGAATTTCTGGGGCTCAAACAATCCTCTCCTACCTCCACCTCCTGAGTAGCTGGGACTCGGGGCATGCACTACCACACCTGGCTTCAACATATATTTTTATATTGCTCTTTGATTCATTGCTCCCCATTATTTTGGAGCATTTTAAAAGCTGTTTTTGTTACCCCATAAAATGAAACAACTATTGGAGTCAACTCTTTGCTCTCTTGAAAGCCCAGGTGGTACTTGCAGTTACCTTAAAAAATGATTTAAAATGTTAAAATGACTTCCTCATCAAATGCCTTTTGCTTAATCTAATGAAGCAAAAGAAGTATTTCTCATTGGCAAAATGTCATCAATGATGTGTGGGAAAGATAGTGTTTAGAGAAAAGCAAAGCACATAGGTGAAAAGTTGCAAACGTCAAGGGTGAGCAGAAAGAGGAGGAAGAGAAGGAGCCGAGGAGTGGCCAGGAAGAACCATGTTGAGTGTAACATCTGATTTGGGTTTATTTGATTGCTGTCTCATGCAGATGCCATGAGACTGGAGGGCAAGGATATTTATTTCATTTTTCTGTCTAAAACATTACAGAGTACATAGGAGTATGGGGACAGAGGTAATTTAAGAAGATGTAGAGAAAGGCTGGGCACGGTGGCTCACACCTGTCATCCCAGCACTTTGGGAGGCTGAGGTGGGTGGATCACCTGAGGTCGGGAGTTCGAGACCAGCCTGACCAACATGGAGAAACCCCGTCTCTACTGAAAATACAAAATTAGCCGGGCGTGGTGGCACATACCTGCAATCTCAGCTACTCAGGAGGCTGAGGCCAGGAGAATTGCTTGAACCGGGGAGGTGGAAGTTGTGGTGAGCTGAGATTGAGCCACTGCACTTGAGCCTGGGCAACAAGAGTGAAACTCCGTCTCAGAAAAAGAAAAGAAAAAAAAAAAGGATGGAGAGAGAACCTGACCAAGGATACAAGGACAGAAGAGCAGTCAGTGGAGCAAAAGGCTTCTGAGAGCAGCAGGATGAGGAGGAAAGGGACATGGGATGTCAATATCTGCTTAGGCAGCACGAGAACAGGATAGAGAGACTGAGGAAAACTACTTCTTGCAATAGGGATAATGGCACGTATCATCTGTAATCATTATTAAGAAGTTTAGCTTCAGGGATAATTTGGAAGGAGATTCCTATTGCAGGGATAAATTCTGCCAGTCTTGTTAATCTTTACAGATTGAATGTGAGTGTTTCTTTCTCTCTCTCTCTCTCTCTCTCTCTCTCTCTCTATATATATATATATATATATATATGGAAATGTCTACCACAGAAATGTAAATGTTTTGCCTTCTCTGCTTTTTTCAGTGCCCTTTCTTAGCCATGAGCTAATGCCTAGTCCTGCCCTGCATCTGGCCTTTAGTCTTTGCTGTTGCTGCTGCTGCTGCTTTTATTGTTTGGTTTTTAGCACTAGAGCCCTTCCATAGGATGAAAGGGAGAGAGGGGTGGGGAGAGGCAGGGAAGCTGGAGAGAAGAGGGTGGGAAGAAAGACCCAATGCAAGGTAAATTTCTATCACTCACCAAGGCTTGAGTTTTAATAAACTTCATTATAACATTAGCCACATTTGTTTAAAGTTAAAGGCCTGTAAATTAATTTATAAACATTTCAACAGGGGCTCTCATACTTTTCTGTGCATGGAAATCACTTTGGGGTCTAGACTTTGCCTCAGCGTGCTCCAGAGGCCCTGACTCCCCAGGTCTGGTGGGCCCAGGGAAAGGTTTACTGTACTGAGCTCTGCAGGCGGCTCTGATGTATGGGCTGGGAGGCTCTTGGAGAAACGCTGGCTTCGCAGTCACTATTTTCACCCCTTCTGGGCTGGATCAGGTCCCAAGAACCTCCTCTCATCTCTCTCCTATTTCTGAAGAAGAAAAGGTGGCTCCCGCCCCCAATACTAATCTCTGCCTGCCAGAGCTGAAAGGGACAATCCGGTTTCAGTGACCAGCGCCCCACCCCATCTGCCCCCGTCCCTTTCTTGAATTTTTATGGCTTTCTCACGTCGAGCTAAAAGTGGCAGGTTCCCTCAGTAATACTGCCCACTTTTTCCATCCCATTTAGCTATAATCCATTTAGCTATAATGGTTGGATTATAAAACTGGCTGAGTTTTTTCAGTTTAGTTTCTGAATGTCAGAACTACAGCCAGAACTGAGAGAGAGGTTGCCTTCCATTTTTCCCTGCTTTCCTTTATCCCTGCAGGTTTTACAGGATTTATAGCTAAATGGGATGGAAAAAGTGGGGCACTATCACTGAAGGAACAGCATTGGTTAAATATGATGGGACATTTTGAACCCCTGCAGCCAAAGCCATCAAGAAAAAGTGGATAATTCCTCTGATGTCCTTGCAGGGAGTGCTTTTTCCCTGTGATTTTTGTATGAAAATCTCATCAAGTGGACAGTTCAATATTTATCAGAAAAATCAGGGAAAACTTGTGTCGTGGCTTATTTTAGCAAGAATGTAGGATAAAAAGAAACACAAAATAATGTAAGGGTTCCATATATAGTTGGAGACATGAGTTTCATCTAATTCCTGGCATAAAGTAGGCATTCAGCATATATTTGTTGAATAAATGAATATATTTTTAATAGGCCCAAGCCCTATTCCTGGCTGTGTAATATAGACATATGAGATGCACAGATAATTTCTATTTACACCTCTTCAGAGAGCTGTGACAGTTTAAAAAATCTCACTGAAGCTACTATTTGGTCACATGATGACCTACCACGATTGTTGGGAAGCTACAGCTGCCCAGTCACATGGATAGTTATCAGCCACTCCCAGCCTGACCCAAATGCATAGGTTAGTTGGCAGTTAGTGGTTAATAAGATACTGCTGAGGCCTCAGAGGACTTTTGAATCTTGTAGTGTTTGGCTGATAATGGTGTCTTGTGATAGCTGGCTTGTATGTATTAATATCGGGGAAAAGATGTGAATTTGCTAATAATTAAAATAAAAGTTAAATCACTCAGACATAGTATACATATGGAAGCTAAAGAGGCTGGAATAGTAATAAGTAACCAGAGAATCCCAGTATACTGAATAGATGCTTCAGTGGTTTGATGATAATTGTTGGTATCATTCAAGAAGACACCACATCCAGGAGTGAATGTAGGATGCTGAATTTCAGGACATAAAACCTTGGGATTTTTGTGGTCATTGACAAAAAGCCAGTGAAACGAATGCTAGGCCCCATGGAGAAGCCCTGTGCCCTCATTCAATAGATGAGGAAACCACAGCTTTGAAAAGATTCTTTCCCTCTGGGCCCCTTCACTCATTTTTTCTCCTCTTGCGTGGTGAACTGTTAAGCATTCCATACTCTCTTCCCTCTTCCCACAATTATTGCTCAACACAGGGCTCAGTAGTTAGGATAACCTCACTGGCTCATATTCCATAGTCTCATTTTTATAATATTAATCCTACAACTTAATATGATTCTGCATTTTTTTTAATCTAGCTTCTAGTCCAAGAGTCTTTCACTAAGCCAAATTTATATGGTGTTCCCCTCAAAGTTGTTGGGAAGTTGTTAGAAAAAACTTTGTCTTCCATTTCTGTCCTTAACAGTCTAGACCACGAGTTGGTAAACTTTTTCTGTAAAGGGCCAATAATAAATGTTTTTGTAGGCCGTAGGTTTTTGTCATGACTACTCAACAACACTATTGTAGTGTGAAAGCAGCTGTGGACAACATGTAAATGAATGGATGTGACTGTGTGCCAATAAAACTTTATCTATAAAAAGAGGCTGGGTACAGAGGCAATCACTATAGTCCCAGCTACTTGGGGAGCCGAGGCAGAAGGATGGCTTGAACCTAGGAGTTTGAGGCCAGCCTGGGCAACACAGTGAGACTCTCATGACTAGTGAAAAAACAAAAAACAATGTGGGTCAGGAGCTTTGGCCCACACAGGTTGGAGTTTGTCAACATGTAACATTGAAAAATGCCACTTCCCTGCGTGGCCAAGATGAGGAACAAATTTTGTACATCAGTAATTAAAGTTGATAATATTTATTTTACTACCTGGATAGATTTACTGCTGGGTTGCTGGGGGGGAAGCCTGATGAATTGTGTGCTTGATTTTTTGGTCTGAATGTTCTGTGAAGGAAAGCAGAAATGACCATTAACCAAAAATCATGTGACATAGGAATAGCATGCTATTTCTAATAAAAGACTTTTGAAAGTAAAGACACTGTTAATTTAGAGTTATATTTGCACAACGGTCGGATAACTGGCTGAGTTTTTTCAGTTTCGTTTCTGAATGTCAGAACTACCGCCAGAACTAAGAGGGAAGTTGTCTTCTGTTTTTTCCCTGCTTTCCTTTATCCCTGCAGGTTTTCTTTTCCTGTGAGCATTCTTCCTGCTTTGTGTCTCCACCTGCCTTTGCCCTACATGCCCCAGGCTTTTACCTTTTTTTTTTTTTTTTTTTTTTTTTGAGACAAGTCTTGCATTGTCACTCAGGTTGGAGTACAATGGCGCGATCCTGGCTCACTGCAACCTCTGCCTCCTGGGATCAAGCGATTCTCCTGCCTGAGCCTCCTGAGTAGCTGGGATTACAGGCACCTGCCACCATGCCCGGCTAATTTTTTGTATTTTTAGTAGAGAGGGGGTTTCACTCTGTTGGCCAGGCTGGTCTCGAGTCCCAGACTTCTTATTGCCCACAGATCCTCAACAAACTTGCTTATCCCGGTTCATAGTCTCAGGACCAGCTCTCAAAACTCATCTGAGAAACTAATTACAACTGAAGCATAGATCGTAAAAATAATTTTAGGCATTCTTCTTTGGGAAAAAGGATGGCTCAGGCTGGTCTCCAAAGAGAAGGCTCACATCATTTCCCCCATTGCCTTGTTAATTGTCACCAAGAGATCAGGAATTTCTCTGTCAGGCTCTGTAAATGCTAGTCCATGCTGCCTCAAGACCTTTGATAACCTCATAAACTATTAATAACAGTTGTCTGAAAGATTCAGACTTATTTCTACTTCTGCCTCCATTGAACATTTGGCAATCTGGCGTCCCCACGACTTTCTTGATGGAACCACCACCAAGCCCCTTCTATAGGCCTCTTATGGAGGTTGGAGGTGTCTATATGGCAGCATAAAGTAGTAATTAAGGACTCTGGAGTCACTGCCCAGGCTCAAATCCCTGCTGCAACTTGTGAGGTCTTAAGTGAGTCACTAAATTGCTCCATAAATCAGTTTCTTGTAAAAATGGTACGAACAATGATGAAAACATGTATCTAATAGGTTACTTGTGAAGATTAAATGAAGCGATAGGGGTAAAGCCAGGGCTTGGTACCCAAGGACTCAATACATGTCAGTTACTGTGATTCTCAGATAGAAATGAGATGAAATCATCAGCATATTTTTTTTTCTTTTGAGATGGAGTCTTGCACATTGTCACCCAGGCTGCAGTGCAGTAGTGTGATCTTGGCTCACTGCAACTTCCGCCTCCCAGGTTCAAGCGATTCTCCTACCCGAGCCTCTTGAGTGGCTGGGATTATAGGTGCCTGCCACCATGACTGGCTAATTTTGTATTTTTAGTAGAGACGCTGTTTCACCATCTTGGTCAGGCTCGTCTGAAACTGCTGACCTCAGGTGATCTGCCCGCTTCAGCCTCCAGAAATGCTGGGATTACAGGTGTGAGCCACGGCGCCTGGCCCAGCATCAGCATAATTTATATTGAACTACATTTTGGTTACTCTGGCTATAGGTAAATTGTCATTTAACCATTAGCATTCCTTAAAGACACTGGAATGCAAGTTCCCTGGCCCCTGAAAGGAGCATGGTTTAGGAATCTGACCCACTTGGATTTGTACATTGCTCCTCCCTACTAGCTCTCTGACCGTAGTCAGGTAACGTTACGAGTTTACCCTTTATAATTTTTACCTATGTACAGCTGGTATGGACAGTAACATCATGGGAGAATGCCAGTGAAATGGCCAGTTCTTGATAAATATTTTTATTTTAATAATGGCCTTAGATGTCCTTAGTTTTATCTATAAATATCTGTGGAATTCTTGCAAGGCATTAGGCCTGGTGTCAGTATCTTACACGTTGGGAGAATTAGTTACGGAAATATTTTTGGAGAGAAGAACATCTTGTTTCTAAGCAAGCTGTCTGCTCTGTGTGCACACAAGGCTGGTCCTGGATATTATATCTCTGACAGTTTGGTCCAAAGAGCATAGAATTAAAAAAAAAAAAATCAACCTAGATTCTTGACTCTGTTAGTGACTCCCTGGATCTCTGTCTTGCCCTGTAAAGAGTGGACTGGCATTATCTAAGTATATTTTCTAAGGATTCTTACTGTTCTAAATATAACCTTTGTGTGTATAGGGGAGTGATATGGCATGACTTATGTTCCTACACTGACCTGGCAAGAGGCATCCAACCGTCCAGTGTTGTCAAGGGAATGTTAGTTGGTAGGAATAGTTTCTTTGCTTCTAACATTGCAGGGTGAGTGGCAGTAAGGGTTTTGTCTTTGTGGTTTTAATTTTTGTTCCCCTCCTTTTGTTTTGAATAACATATGGCCCAGTAATACATTAATAGTATACAAATGAAGAAAACTTTCTGTGTGACTCAAAAACTAGCATTTTTTGCTGTCATCGACCAAGGAGCTTGTTTGGAGAACAGGAAATAACAGAGGTTCACAGAAGTGGAGAGCATGACCAACTAAACAAATATAGGGCCCGCCCACCCACCTACTGTAGTCACAGGTTGTCAGTAGTTCATGTGTGTCATGTGTAAATGCACAAAATCTTTCTCTACTTTTAACATGAGTATAATGAAAACCCGATTTGGCTGGACACTTCAGTAAAAGGAGTTAGACTGATTTTTACACATAGACACAGTCTGAATTGATGACCTGTTCAGTCATTTAACCAATTGACTTGATCAATAACCAGTTAGTGACTTTATTGAGAGGTCCTCCATGGATCAAATAATTCAAACCACCATATATAGTTAGATATGATACTGTGAGTTAGTTATGGATACAAACACATTTAAGTCAAAATATCTCAATATCTCTTTAAAATGTCCATTTCACAGAAACTTGATTTAGGATGAAAATTAATGTAATTCTGTCAAAGCTGCATAGAAAAGTGGCACCACATGCAATTAAAAAAAAGCAGGGCCGGGTGCAGTGGCTCACACCTGTAATCCCAGCACTTTGGGAGGCCGAGGTGGGTGGATCACAAGGTCAAGAGATCGAGACCATCCTGGTCAACATGGTGAAACCCCGTCTCTACTAAAAATACAAAAAAAAATTAGCTGGGCGTGGTGGCGCGCGTCTG